>PVJH01012262.1:51089-65244 GCA_004026705.1 Nesogale talazaci
CCCCCCCCCCCCCCCCCCCCCGTCTCCTTCACCTTATCTCCCTTTTCTTCTGGTCTGGCAGCAGGAGTTCCAGGCAGGTGAGTCTTAATTAGACACCATTTTCCTCCTCCCCCCTTGGTATTCTCTTTCAGCCACAATCCAACTGATGTCAGCAATGATGTACCTTGTTGTAAATTCTCTTCTTAATTCAGCTTGAACCTCTGACAGCTCTGTAGGAAGAGAGCTTTGTCTAATGTACTTCGGACATGTTATCAAAAGAGGCTAATCTCTGGGAAAAAGATATCATCTGTGGTAAAGTGAAAGGGCAGTGAAAAAGAGGAAGCTCTTTGATGAGTTGGATTGGCATAGTTGCTGCAACAATGGGCTCAAACCCACACTCCCAAGATAATTGTGAGACTGGGTAGTGTTCTGTTGTATAGAGAGTTGGTAGGAGGAGTTGTAAGCCACTCAGCCACACTAACAACAACTCTTAAGGGATCCTCACACTTAAATGATGTGAGTTGGTCTCACTCTCATTCTTTGAAAAGAATTCTTCATTGGCTTCTTGATTTCAGACTCATAATTGAGAAATCTGATGTCAAACTGATTCGTGCTACTTTACAAATTACATATTCTGTTTCTCCAAGTTTTTAGGTCATCTTTTAAAGTCTGAAGATATCACTGCACACTGCTGTTGTTCTTTTTTGTACCATCAAGTCAGTTCTGGCTCATAGCATCATATAGGAGATGAAATCTCCCCAACCTTTTCTTTTAAGGCGCATTATGCACAATAGTAAGAAACATTGTCCAATTTTGCCAATCCATCTTGTTGAAGTCTTCCTATTTTTTTCTGCCTCTCCACTTTATCAAGTATGAAGTTCTTCTTCAGAGACTGGTATTTCCTGATAATGTGTCCAAAATATGTGAGACTTGGCAGCACTTCTTCCAAGACAGATTTTTTTGTTTGTTAATTTTCTGGCAATCTGTGACACTTTCAATATTCTCTGCCAATATCATTATTCAAATGCATCAATTCTACTTCAGTCTTCCTTATTTGATGTCTAACTCTCACATGTATTTGAAGCAATCAAAAATACCATGGCTGGGAGTAGGTGTACCTTAGTCCTCAGTGTGACTTACATGCTTTTCAACATTTTAAAGATATAATGTGCAACAGATGGGCCTAGTGCAAGACATTGCTTGATTTCTATACTGCTGTTTCCCTGAGCATTGATTGTGGGGACAAGAAAGATGAAATCCTTGACAATTGCCATCTTTTCTCTGTTTCATGATGTTTTGAGGATTTTTGTTTTCCTTGCATTGAGTTGCAGTTCATACTGAAGGCTGCGATTCTTGATCTTCCTCTTGAAGCAAGTGCTTCAAGTCTTCTTCACTGTCACCAAGCAAGGTGTGTCATCTACATAACACAGGTTATTAATAATACTAATTTCACCAATCCTGATGCTGAGTGTTTCTGCATATAGTCCAACTTCTGCATTACCTGCTCATCCCACAGAGATAATAAGTATGAGGAAAGCGTACAATCTTGGTGCACACGCTCCTGATTTTAAACCACTCAGTGTTCCCTGGTTTTGTTTGAACCACTGCCTCTTGGTTTATTACACTACATGTAACTAAATACAATTGTTCCCCTTTTCTTATTCTTTTGCCACTGTGTGATGAAGTGAACTTTCCTAATATGGCTCTTCTGGGCTTTCTCTTGTTGTTGTTGTTGTTGTTGTTGTTGTTGCTGCTGTAAGGTGCTGTCGACGTGGTTCCAACTCATAGCATCCCTGTGTTCAACAGAAGAGAACATTGCCTGGTCTTATCTTTACAATTGTTTCTATGTTTCAGTCTGTTGTTGTAGCCAGCGTGTTCATCTCTCTCATGAATCCTTTCTCATTTTTTTTTCTGCCCCTGTACTTTACCAAACAAACTGCCCTTCTCTAGGGCTTGGTCTCTTCTGACAGCATGGACACCGTCTATGAGATGAAACCTCCCCAACCTTTTCTTTTAAGGAGCATTCTGGATGCACAGCTTCCCAAACAGGTTTGTTGGTTTTTCCAGCAGCCCATGGTGCTTTCAGTGCTCTCCACCAACAGTCTAGTTCAAATGCATTGATGTTTCTTCTTTCTTCCTTATGTGATATCCAGTTCTCACATGCATATAAGGGGATTGAAAAGACCTCGGCTCACCTTAGTCCTCAATGTAACATGCTTACTTTTCAACACATTAAAGAAACTTGGTAATTGCACGTGTGTGTGTTGCGTGTGATGAGGGAAGGGCTACATGTGATCATATGACTTGCTTTGCTTCAAATTTGATATTTTACTGGTTACTATAAACTGTGTTCTCTAGTTCCGAGTGAGTGTGACACAAACAACACTGGGGATGAACTGTGTTACTATCTACCACATATCCTTCTGGGGCTCAGATTATATGGATTTAAAACAACTCTACTTCCAGCTGTCATTATTCTTAACTTCTTTTTTTTTTTTTTTTAGGCATCACTGCCCTGGTGGTGGGAGTAGGAGGTCCAGCCTTTGCTCCTGTGAGCGGGAATTGAACCTCCATCCCAGTGGGCCACAGTCCCGTGCACAACCACTATGCCACCGGGGCTCAGCCTATTCTTAACTTCTAAAATCTATTCTTTTCTCTTTATTTCTTCGTAAGAACATGTGATCATTTCTCGACCTCATCTTTTGTTCACTAATTCAAATTTGTTTTCTTATTTATCTTTTAATTGTATTTTCCATGTAACTGCTGTGCTAGTCCTCATGGAATTTTTTACTGCGTCTTTTAAAAAAATGTTTGCATTTAGTTCATGCTAACAATACCCTACGGTCTCTTTTTGACTGTATATATATTATGATTATTTCAGCTTTTCTACCCACCTATCCAATCTGTTAGGTTTCTGGAGTGGGTATTGTCTCTGTTCTTTGCTTCACTTTCTGAAGGAATTCACAACGATGCTTGTTGTGATCCAAGTGAGTTTTATGGAGGACAGGACAAGTTTTAGGTCTTATTTTCTCAAAAGAGGCACACGCTATTTCTGGAAGGCAGGGGAAGCCACGTGGAAGCTGTGCTGAAGTTGATAACTGGGCAGGAAGACCATGTGGACAAGAACACTCACACGTGTAGAACAGGGATAGGGGGAATCCTGGGAGGATGGAAGCCTAAGAACACTAGAGGCTAAGAGAATGGGGTACAGAGACTAAGAACATGTGAGCCAAGAGGCTGTGGGGAGGCCAGGAGCCTAAGAACCCTAGGAGTTAAGAGAATGGGGTGCAGAGACTAAAAACATGTGGGCCAAGAGGCTGTGGGCCCAGAGTAGACCTGGAGCAGGGACATGTGCACCCATTCCACCTGCCACTGACCAAGAGCAGGGTAAGAGAAAAGGCTTTCACAGCCAGGAGATGTCATATCCTCTGCCTGGGGAGGTGTGATTGTTGGCTGAGTTTGGCCCACCCACATGATGGACCTAAAGTGGAGGCTAGGTTTTAGGTTTGACCTGTGCTAAGGGGTCTTAGCCTGTACATGTTCATCTTGGGGTCTTCCCATAGGTGTCCAATAGTTGCCTTATTTCCTCCCAACCTCTTTCATTTTAGGGCCTTTGCCGACATAGGAGGGACAACCCTAAGCCAAGCTACCTAACATATCTAATATGTCCCTACGCTAAGCTACCTAACATATTGAATATGGATACATTCACTTTACTTCTTTTATTAGTGCTCATATGCTTCAGATATCTGGGCATTTTTCTCGAGGTGATTTGACTTGTCTTATTAGTATCGGCTATTTGAGGGGCCTTCAAATAGTTTATGGGAGGGGGGGAGAATTAAAGGATAATGGAATTTTTACTTGAGCTGCATGAAGCTATCATGTCCATATCATACTTGCTGATTTTGATGAGGGCTGTGGAAGTGACCCCTGCATAAGATTCAGTGGATAAGGGTTTAGTTTTCATGACCTCTGATTGCTACATTTGCTAAGGCAGCCTGGCTGCGTAGTATAAATCCCTGCCTTCTGACCTGAGCACAGCTGCTTCTTCCCCACCTCCTTCCCTCCTCCCCTCTCCCGTCCTCTTCCTCTCTCCCTCAACAGGGCCTTCACAAAGTTCCTTGGTCTTACAAAGGACTCATGCACCTAGCTGCTACTAAAAAAAAAAAAAAAAGGAGGTCTGAGTCTTCATAACGTATATGCCAGCATGCATTAATGAGCACTTAGTGGGTGCTTTATAAATGCTTATTGATGAATAAAAATGAGGTGTGAATGTTCCTGGGAAAAGCTTATTGGCAGATTAATAAAAGCAATCCCCGCCATCGAGTCAATGCTGCCTCAGCGATCCAGTAAGACAGTTCTATAAGATCCTATAGAACTGTCCCTGTGGGTCACTGAGACTGCGACCTTCATGGGAGTCGATAGCCCATCTTTCTCATACAGAACGGCTGGTGTTCTCAAGCCGCTGATCTTGCAGTTACTATTGGGGTGTGTGACCACTGCGCCACCAGGGCTCCTACTTGGCAGATAGCATTCTAAGTAGCCACAGTGACCTGGGACAGGGCTGGGTGTGCTGGAGAAATGTAAGTTCTCTCTCTCTCTCTCTCTCTGGCGACCCTGTCAAGGTGACTTTGTACAAGGTCCTTGGGGCGAGGTTAAGGAATGAAGTGCCTGCCTCTGTCACCGGGGGAGAAGGCCAGGCTTATTTGTCACGATCATCAACTCACCTCCTGGGGAGAGAGGTTTGGAGGTGAAAGGGGATGACATCTATCAGTGCTCAGAGCTCCCTGCAGAAGCAGGACCACACACCCCCGAAGGATCATTGCTTAGGGAGTGGGGGGTAGCGAGGGGCAGGAACAGGAGAGCCAGGCCTTGTGTTCACCCAGCAGGATGTGAGAAATTCAGCTGGGTTCTTTTTATAGTTTCAATCATCCCTGATAATGAAGATTCTGCAATTAGAACTCAGCTGGCAGTTGTGCTGGGATGTGTGAGGCAGAAAAGAATCCTGGGTCTGCAGGAGGGCAGGAAGGTTTGAAGGCACGGCTCGAACAAGTGAGGCGATGTAAGGACGAGTGCTATTTTTACAGGCCATTTTTTTTCCAGCCATAATCACTCCTTAAGTAAGCTCCACTTGGGCATGAAAATGCTCATGTTTTCTTTAGACAGCATTCAGCTCCCCATTATCTGTACTAATGGAGGGAGTTTTAACACAGATAACAAAAAGCAGTGACATCTCATTTGTTTAGCCACTGGCTAATTTGGAAGTTATGATAATTTCACCTGGGTTTGACTAGGAGCTTGCACACACACACACACACACACACACACACACACACGCATTTTTCTAAGATGAAAGCACAAGGTGAAAAAACACACGCAAGGAGGTTAGCCCTACCTGCTAGGGGAAAAACTGCTTCCAACTGCTTAAACATAAGGATAAGTCGATTTCATTGAGCGCTTACTAGGTGTAATGCACTGTGTCCAACTCTTTGCAAATATCATCCGGAATCATTTCAGTCATCTTATTAGAGAAGCCCCACGAGATTGGGCTCATTTCATAGGTAAGGAAATGGGCCTCCTGCCGCAGGTTACAAAGCCAGTTAGTGGGAGATCTTGGCTCCAAATCTGGCCAAACCTGACTTGGACACCCATATTCTCCAGGATGAAGGAGTAAACAGGCTACCAGCAGGTTCCTCCGATCACAAAACAACTCGGGTGGCCTCGGCACACAACAGCCATATGAGTTGGCGCTGTCATCACTGTCTTTGCAATGAAGGATGGGGGGGGGGTGGTTGGAGAGGGGGACACCAGACCTGGCTAAAGGACATGTCGTTTTCATCCCTGCTGGCTCCTTCTCCATGGACTGTAACACACTCACAAAAACTCTTACCTGGCAACCATCATCCCACTTCTAAATTACATGAACTCTGGGACCACGTGTCATAGAGAGACCTACCGTGTGTGGGCAGCGGGTGTGGAGGAGGGCTTGATGAAATAACGCAAAGAAAGAAAGCATACTGCTTCTCCATTGTATTCTTTTCAGAGACAGGGAGATCTGAGTAGGCCCCTCTGTGGGTCTTTAATTCCATCATGTTGGGGGCAGTTTGGCTCTGAGCTGTATGTGGTTCTGATGAAATAAATACTCCAGTATCCCAGACCAGGCATGCCAGCTACCGGTTGTGTCAAGCTGATTCTGACACATGGAAATCCCATGTGTGTCACAGTTGAATTGCTCTCCACAGTGCGTTCAATGGCAGATGTTTCCAAAGTGGATCACCATGCCCCTTTTCTTAGACACCTCTCAGGGGGACTTAAACCTCCATCTGGTACTTAGCGGTTGGGTGTTTTTCCAATTTGCATCACCCATGAACTCCCAGAGCAGACATAACCATCATAAAAGGTGGACACACACACACACACACACACACACACACACACCTAGTAGAGACAATTAAAATACTGGAGAAATCCATTTTCCTAGTACCCTAAACCTACAAACTACAATGTGGTCCCCTTTATGCTTATAATCATAGCAACCCCACAGGCTGTAATAGTCATCTTCTGGGTAAATATCCTCCCACGCTACACAGTTGTGATGTTTCTTTCTGAAGATTACACGAGAAAAAGTGAGTGAGTTTGAGTTTCAAGTGACCACTATAAAAACAAAAGGGTTTAGGTAGTTTATGAAAATCCAAATCACTTTGTCTCACACACACACACACACACACACACACACACACACACGGATTTACTCAGAGATAAGGAAACAGTTCACAGAGAGGATGCCTGACCATCACTGGCATGTCGAATTTGACAGCAGGCCTGCTGTGTCACAGAGAGAAACCTGAGCATGGTCTTAAAGATTGTAAAGTCAGTTCCATCCAGGAAGATGGTCAAAACACATCTTTAATCGCTGGTGAGATTCTCCCTCCCTTGCTTCAGGCCTACTGATTACACTGGCTGAATATGGGCAAGTCCATTTTAATCCCAGTAAATCCATAATGGGAGAACAATCTATATTGAAAAGCAGGTCGGGCTGAGCCCCGTTGGCGTAGTGGTTGTGCGTGGGACTGCGGCCCACTGGGACAGAGGTTCAATTCCAGCAGTGGGGCTGGGCCTCCTAATCCCACCACCGGAGAGCAGTGATGTCCCCCCCCCCCCAAAAAAAAAAAAAGCAGGTCACTAGGCCCACACCAAGGTGACCGATCTTGACCCCTAACTTTCTGGTTAAGTGCTATTTGGACTGGTTGTGCCAGCGCTCGCTCCATTTGTGTGCCTGATCCACAGCTGTGTCCATCAGGAGGGCAAGGCAAAATGTTGGCATACACACCTGCAGAAGTCGGTACAACGTGAGCGACTGCGTTTGCCTGACTTTGCCATAGGGAAATGAGGGAGGTGCTCCTGAGTCCAGGGCGGGGATGAACATGTAGGCGGGGCCTGGAGTTTGACTGAGTGTTCTAATTGGTGCAGGTTTGACCCCCCGCAGAGAATGTGTCTTTCCACTCCAGGTGTGCAGTATCACAATGTACCTTTTGATGAGCTCCCAGGTGCTTAGTAGAGATCGCTGCATGATTCTTATGCATGCATATATTCTTAGACACATGCCTATCTTGTTGACATGTAGATCAAATCAGATGAACTGGTTCAACGGCCTGAGTCAGACTGAGGCCTAGGCTTAAGAAGGGGGTGACAGGGGATGGCCAAGTGTAAGGGGTGACCCGAAGAATGAAGTTCAAGGAGACAGGTGAGGAGCAAGAACCAAATCAATCTGTGATGGTACTAGGATATCACTTCCCCTCTTCTCATGTCTCTGACACCAAATTGTATACAACTACATTCTTCAACACTCCAGCCTTCTGTGCTTGACCTCTGTTCTGACACCAGCTGAATAGGCTCACAGGACTTTTTCCTCTGATCTTAATTCCCCAGAACTAGATCAGACCTCAAGTTGTTCTGGTGGCATAGCGGGTGATAAGGTGGGCTACTAACCACTAGGTAGGCAGTTTGAATTCACCATGCACTCTGAGGAAAATGACAAGGCTTTTTGCTCTTATAAACACAGCCTCAGAAACCTACAGGGGTAGCTGTGCTTTGTCTTAGAGGCTTATGAATTGAATCAACTTGATGGCAATGATTCACACACACACACACACAATGTATGCACTTGTGTATCAGCTGAGTTTTTCAGCATGTTTTTAATGCAATATTTGTGGTCAAATTAGGTGGCTTGGCTGATATTTGGGTCAGCTGATACTCACGTACATACGGTATGGCTGGAGGTCAGATCTCACGGATGAAAGGACACAGTCCTCCCAACTGCTCAAGACTTCAGGCATCACCCTCGAGCCCAGGCATCCCCACAGCAGACACCCTCCGTTCCACCACACTAATTTCAAACTTGAACTATCCCTTGGGATGACTGCTATGGGTTAGGCCTTCCCAGGGCTTCTGGCTCCCACTGCTCCCTCAGCTTCCAGAGAACCACTCCTTGGGTTCTCAGAGAGAGCTACACTTCTCAGTCCAGCTTTATTATTAGAGCAAAAAGAAAAAAAAAGATACAAATGAAAAGAAGCACAGCACCGTGTGTGGGAGGGTTTCCCAGTGTGGAGCCTCCTTGTTCCAGAACACTAGGCCTTACTGCTGCCGAGTTCCCCACGCATTGGTGTCTGATGTCCTTCACCAACCAGGAACCCCCTGTGGCTGCGTCTCCTGATTTGGGCTAATATCATGAGGTAATCTTTTTTGGCTTGGCCAGGCCCCACCTGAGTCACTTTAGTAGCAACTTAGAGGATTGGTATGATGCCTTCATTAAAGACACTTTAAGGTCTGGAGAAATTCCAAGGTTTTAGAGGTTATCTCTCTCAGAAACCAAGGAGGACAGAGATGAAAATCCTTGGTTGAAGCTGATTTTAAACTTCACAGATGGAATTAAAGGTTGCCAGGTGACAGGCAAGCTGAGGAGCTGGACACAGCTGCCCTCAGCCCATATGGTGCCATTGAGAAAAAAGTTGTGCCTTTGGATTCATGACCAGGCAAGCGGGCTCCAGGCTGGATTGTTTCCTGGGCCAGTGCACGTGTTAAGAACACAATCTAGGGGCTGAGCCCCGGTGGTGTAGTGGTTGTGCGCAGGACTGCGGCCCACTGGGACGGAGGTTCAATTCCAGCAGTGGGGCTGGGCCTCCTACTCCCACCACCGAGAGCAGTGATGCCTACCCCCCCACCCCAAAAAAAGAACACAATCTAGATAGGCATGCAGAGACAATAATAAGTTAGGCAGGATAAACATTCCAGAGGAGAAAACAGTGGGACTGACAGTTCTGGGGGACATCAGAGAGGGGGAGAGAAATCTTGTACATATATTTATCTGTTAAACAGTAAGACAGAAATTGGATCTCCACTCAAGTACTTCCTCAATGCAAGAACACTTTGTTCCAATAACCTGGCACCCTGTGACATTCACCTTCCCTGACACAATTGCTGAAGACAAAATGGGTACATAAGCAAATGTAGTGAAGAAAGCTGATGGTACCCAGCTATCAAAAGATATAGCATCTGGGGTTTAAAAGACTTGAAGATAAATAAGTGGCCATATAGCTCAGAAGCAAAAAAGCTCAGATGGAGGAAGCACACCAGTCTTTGCGATCATGAGGTATTGATGGCATAAGGTATCAGGTATCAAAGACCAGAACAAAAAATCATATGAATGAGGGAGAGTGAGAGTGGAGACCAAAAGCCCATCTGTAGACAACTGGCATCCACTTACTGAAGGTTCGCAAGGAAGAGAGTAGTCATTCAGGAACGATATAGCAACAATGAAACATAAAATTTTCCTCTAGTTCTTTAAAGCTTTCTCCCCCACTGTCATGATCCCAATTCTCCCTTACAAATATGGCTAGACCAGACCATGCACAATGGTATGGATAAGAGGTTGCAACACAGGGACTCCAGGACAGATAAACCCCTCAGGACCAATAATGAGAGTAGCAATACCAGAAGGGGAAAGGGAAGGTGTGGGGAGGGAGGGGGAACTGATCACAATGATAACTCCCTCCCTGGGGGATAGACATCAGAAAAATTTGTGAAGGGAGACAGAGGTTGGTGTAAGACATTAAAAAATAATAATAATTTATAAATTATCAAGGATTCATGAGGGAGGGAGAGAGGGAGGGTGAGGGGAAAATGAGGAACTGATAACAAGGGTTCACATAGAAAGCAATGTTTTGAAAATGTTAATGGCAACAATTGTACAAATATGCTTGATACGATGGATGGAGGGAAGAATTGTGATAAGAGCCATATGAACATGCAATAAAATGATTCATAAAGAAAAGAACACGTGTTTGACCACAAAAGGGTGCTCTGGAGTCAAGAGCTGAGTCTGAGTAGGAGTGTGGAAAGATTCTCTGTGATGTGGTTAGAGGAGCTGTGGGGAAATATTACAAAAACCAAATTAAGATAAACCTAATATTTAAAATATGTGTGTGAGAGTGTGCATGTTTGAGGGGACTTCAAAAAAAATGTGGGGAAAAAACAGAAAGAAGTGCGTTTTTTCCACAAGCCCTTTCAAGCCACCTGATGAGTATAGAGGGAGAAACAAAATAATCAAAGTAAGAAAACATCTCACTGAATGTGCAGACACACACATTCTCCGACACAGAAGGAGAAACGAGCTCTGGTAATGTATATGGGTTAGACTATCAGCTGCCAGGTGCCCGGTCAGTGGTTCATTCCCATTAGCCACAATGTAAAAGAAATATAAAGCTGTCTGCTCCCATGAAGAATTTACATAGTCAGAAGATTTGTTGCTATGAGTTACAATTGACTCAATAATAGTGATTGAACTTTAGTTAATTATACATATGTTGATCCAAAAGTGTTGATGACTGCTCATACTTTCCATCCTTTGCCTTTTGCACATAATATGTTTTTAATGCAACTTCATAATACCATGTTAACTCACCTCTTTCATTTATGGCATTCCATTATCTAGATGTACTGTAGTTTCTTTAACCTGTCTTTCATGATTGGACACCTAGATTCTTTCTAATCTCTTGCTTTTTTAGGTGCTTCAATAAGCATCCTTTAATATCTATCTTGGTTGGGTATGAGAACATCACAGAAGTCATATCTGATCTCCTCTGGCCACTCAAAGGGAAAAGGAGAATTCAACTCCTCACCAGCCAAAGGCTGACTGCTACAAAGTGAGATCAAGCACGCGTTACTTCGCCCTCCACATGTCTTTGATCTATTCTGACACCAACAGGTTCTGCAACTGCACTCTACTTCTCAGTTGGGTTTGATAATCTGTTGCTGTGATGGGTAGGTTTGTTATGTCAACATGGCCATAGAAGCTTGGTGGGTCTGCTGTGACGGCACGGCCAATGAACACACAGGATGAATTGAAGGGCAGAGATAGGAAGGGCTCAGCGAGTCCCGCCTCTCTCTTGCTTCTGGATCTTCGGACCAGAGAGCTGCCTTGTTCGTCCTGTGCCTCGACCTCCAAGCAACACTACCCGTGGGACACCTAATCGCGGACTGTGGAGCTGTGAGTGGAGGTTCCTTCAAGCCCTCCTTCACCGCGCTCCTGGGATATACATCTCTTGAGTTGGGACTGTTGGACTCTGTCATCTGGCTGACTGTTGGTGACTTGCTATGCTGTTTGCTGCCAGTGACCAGATAGCCTGAATTTCTCTACAGAGACTACTCAGCGGCCCTCAAGACTTGAAGGACTGCCAGTCTTCTATCTGCCTCACGCAAGTGAGTTGCATCGGGCAATCTGTACTGTTTTATTGATAGTTAACTGTTTCTTTCTTATCTTATATACCTTTCTCTAGAGATAAATATATAAAAAGAAGTACTAGTGTCCTGATTTTATTTCTCTAAGAGAACCCTGCCTGACACAGTTGCACTGGCCACACAGAACTCACAAATAGTACTCACAATTATGGGGTTGATTAGGGAAGTGAAAGAGGTTGTTACAAGTCAGGATCAGAAACCATTAAGGGTATAACCAATGAAGACAGCAATACCTCTTCTCAACCTGCAGTCAAGTCTTTCTGGTCCTCAAACTCTCAGCTACATGGTCCCTTGACCTCTGCCTCCATGGGCGGGGAAGTCCACTCACTGTCCATCTGCTGTCTCATGGTCTCCTTGCCTCAGCTTCTGGTCTCAACTTCTACCACCTCAGGTAGGGATCCCATGCATGCTCCACTGGCTCTTCTATCTTGATGGCTCCAGGAATTTTCTCTGCCCTGCTTCTGAGACTGCACTCATACACAGAGGATTGACTCTAATGGAGGTGTTGTGTGGTTTGTGTCTTTCAATGGACCAGACTATACTCCAAAGGAAACAAAGGGTGATGATCTGATTCACACCTAGTAAAGTGGAGACATCCCCCATTCATCCTGTCCATTAGCATAACAGAGGATGCCCGCCAAAATGAGATTATAACCACAGGCACAGAGGCAGGAATTAACAATACATCACTAAAGAGATTGTGGGTGGAAGGGCCATATTAAGAAATTCTACTTCATCACATTGGGTAAGAACACAGTCTAGAGTCACTTTGCTATGTCCATTTACTGTGAGCCAAAAAGGTATGGTTGAGAGCAAGCCTGACAAATCTCCTGCCTTTAATGAACCTGTCTTTCTGTTGAATGAGCTCTAAGGACAGAATGGCATGGTCAAGCATTGAGTCAGACATACCTGGCATTTCCGGGGACCCTCAAAAACAATAGCCAGAGAGCAACGTGGGAACTCAGCCCTACAATGCCCACTCATCGTCTAGCTACACAATGGAGAAAGGCTTCCCTCTACTTACAGCATTGCGTGAATAACCAAGCAGGGAACTCTGCCAACACAGCCCGCTGAGGAAAACAGGTCATGAGATGTTGCTGTGGGTTCAGCTCCACTTGGAAAACTCATTCCAAGAGGAAGGATCTCCTGAGAATTCCTCTGGCTCTGGCCACATCTCTTTCAGAACAGTGGTGAGCTATTCTGGAGAGCAGACTCGTGGGCTGAATGATAATACCTGGCTCTGTTGACACATTCCCTGAGACGAGAACTGGAGGGACAAGCTACAAGAATGGCCTTCCTGCTTCCCAAAGTCTCAATAATAATGATAACACCCTTCCATGTGAATTCCCATGCCTCAGAAAGGAAGAAGAGGAGCTTGGAAGTCCTTCCGAGAATGATATTCAGACCATCAGCATCTCAGTCAAGGGCAAGTTGGCTCAGGCTCCATGGATAGGCTGAGTGGCATAATATACTGGTCGCTGGGACAGCACACATTGTTCTTCTCAACAGCTGAAGGCAACAGGAAATAAGCTGTCACCTGGACGAGGCTTGTGCTGACAGGGACCTTTATCTGGAACTGCTTGGCAAAAAGCTTTATAAAAGTATCACTGGCTGGTCTGAATTATGAATAAAAGTCCTGTCTTTTCCAAGGTCTGAGCAGATAATGGAATAGCCAGAGTCCTTGCCCTAAATCTTCCAGTCCAAGAATTTCAAGACTGTACTGCTAGTGGACTATATTTAAGTATACTGGAACTGGGGCTGTGTGGGAAGGGGGTACATATTTTGAGCGTGTCCACAAACCTCCCATGGGGCCTCTGTCAACCAGAACGTGATGCGGGGAGGAGAACTTCTCATGACAAAGTGTGGCATTTCGCACATTCTTATTAATAGCTCCAGTGAAATTAAGTGAAGCCTTTCCTTTCTGTGATTAAATATTTACCTTTTGAAGATGAAATAAGTCATCGTTCTGTCCTCAGGACTCTGAAAAGAGCGAAAGAATTACAATCGGCCCACCAGTCTGCTTCCTGGGAGCTCATCTTTTCTCTCCAGTTCGACTGGAGGCCAGTCCCTGGATGAGACAAGGGCCATCACATGCAAAAAGTGTCCCGCTGAACGCTTCACATGCCAAAAAGTGCGCCGCCAAACTCTTCAAAACAGAAGCAGATTCTATTTTCTCATTATATCCCTGGCACCACTGTTCTAGCCCTGCAAAATTTCAGAGGCCCTGCTTTGTCCCCAGGCAGGGTCTTGTACGGAACTGCTGAGTGAGAGGCACTGAAAGACCACCAATGATTCCACCTGAATGAAGCCATCCATTGCCATCAGATATTGCTGTCAACTGGAATACACATGGACTCTGAATTTCCCCTGTATGATCTTT
>PVJH01012263.1:0-65082 GCA_004026705.1 Nesogale talazaci
TTTTGTCCCCAGACCCTTTTTATGGGGTCCAACTCAAAAGGAGGCACCTGATTAATAGGCTAGACTCCACCCCTACAATTCAAATTGACACAAAATTACTTAACTACCACAGATGACCCTTTGTCATTTGGCACATTTACACAATTCTTTCGCCATGTATTATTTTCAAACAAAATACAAAAGTAAAATCATATTTGTGCCTGAGAATAAAGCTAAAATGCATACAACTCAAAATGTGCCAGCTCATGTAAACATACTATTGTACATGTGTACAAAAAAAATATTCTATACTTAACTGCAGTTATATAAATACCTATGCCATAATCCTATGAACATATTCCCTCACCCAGAGAATTAAGTAAGCCAGCTACTTCCTGTCCCTATCTCCCCAACTTTGGGTGTCCAATTTTCTATATTGTCCTCTTTATTGACCCAGTGTTCTGAGGAGAAAAGCATGAGGAGACCTAGCTTAGTCTCACCAGGGTGCCCACTGCCCACCTTGCCTTTCTGGGCTCAGGTTCTGCTCAACTTCAGAGCAGCCAACCTGCTCCCATCTCTCTGTCACTATGAACCAGGTCCATAGATGTCACAGGCCAGACTCAATTGCTTTTCTCCCACATCCACTGAACAAGTTGATCCAGGTGGTTACCTAGCAAAGCCACAGGCTGCCCTAGAACAGTTCTAGAAGATAGTTTCATGGCTCCAGCTTCAGGAGTAGATAAAATTGTTGATTTACAAAGAAAGAACACTTGGTATATTACACCTTTGACAAAGCAAATATTGTCTTAAAATTCTAATCTAACTGGAACTTGAGCAAAATACCCAGAGAATATTTTGGCATTAAAAATGATTTTAGAGTCTAAATAAAGACAGGAATCTACAGCACACCTAAGAACATACAGTTCAAGTAGGAAATGGCCTTCAAGAAAAAAAGCCAAAACACATTTTTCTGGCCTACCCCCATTGTGTGGATTCCACATCAAAGCAGCCTGCAGCAAATTGTCCTGCCGGATTTTCCAAGGCTATCATCTTTAAGGCAGGGGATTGCTACATCTGTCTTCTCTCACCCAGCAGCTGGTAGGTTTGATCTGCCCACTCTTCAATTTCCATTAACAGGTAAGCACTCTACCTATCTCCCCTCCAGGTATTTAAGTCCTGCATTCATATTAAGAGAAAAGCAGGCCTTTAAAAAGCATTGAGAAATACCTAACACATATATCTAGAATAAAGCTTAAGATAATGTTGTGTTGTCTTAATTAGTATTCTGTACTTGAGTTTTAGGTTCTACTCTGCATTGGGCTACACAGACTTCCCAGACAATATTCAGGCTATAATGTAAATGAGACTCAGGATTCAGGTGTACATCAGCACTTGTTACAAAGTTCTTTCAAGTCTGCTAATAAAGGCCCAAAGGACATACTCCTCTAATGTGAGTCTCCGCTGGAAGGCATTCAGCCCAACTCGGCAAGTAAGTGTCGTAAGGCACCCAACCAGTAAGCCTCGAACCAAAGACACTCAAGTGCCCCTTCCTTAGGTCAGCAAGCCCAAGCCCAACTTGCCCAATGAAGAGCCCAGAGGACTTTGCTTCACAAGCCAGCCTCCTGCACTAAAACATTGGACTTCACTTACTCTGTGGGTTAGTACATCCACCACTCTGTTTCATGTACTGGCTCCAGGTTCTTCTAGTTCTGCTGCTGCTCCTCAGATGTTATAACCGCCTTCTGGATCCAGGAGGTTCACTGCTCGGGGATCTCGGGCCTACAGGACTTGTTCCACTTCTAGCTTTTGCTGGTTAATTAGATCCCACCCTCCTCAGAGGGCTCGCTTTATACAAGGTGGGATGGCATGCCAGAGAATCCTGTGTGCAATGACTCCCAGTGCAATGACTCCCAGGTGAACCCTATCGGTAGCTTCTCACCATCTTCTTACCAGACCCATGCGGGAAAAGGTAATTTGGTAGGAGTTAGAGACCTTGGCCAGGAGAGCCACATTAAATAATTCACTGCCCCTACAAACGTTTCCTTTATGTTTTATAATTTGTTTCAATACCAGCTACATTTTGGCTCTTACTACCAGTGAAATAGGAATATACTCAGTAATAGCACTAATTTCGGTAACACCTCATTTCTGTGTAACCCAAAATATAGTTAACATTCAATTTGTGGGAAACTACATTTTTAATCCTACAACTAACTATATTAATATCATGTATACATTAAACATTTTTAGTAATTAATCGTTCATAACTGTAAATAATAGCTTAATAACGATCGTAAGAACGAGAAGCAGCTGTAAGTAAATTTACCTGTGGTTGTGGCTTTGGGAGTTTGTTTTTCTAGGTCCAATAAATCTTTATGAAACAAGAGTATCTGCATAGCAAACCAAGTGGCAATTCAACTTTTCCTGTGCTCAATTCAGTGACACTGATGCATCTTTGGATAGCGTAGCCCTTCCTGACCCTTTTCTATGAATTCTCCCCTCAGAGCAGTGGTTTTTGTAACTTTGTTTAGTCTTAACAAGTCTAGTATTCACACAGATTGAAACACTTGATTGATCATTGGTCCTGCACACGGGGGCTTCCAAGTGGTTAAGGAATTATGAGATAAAGGAAATTTTCCGTGACCCTTCTAAAGCCCCCACACATAATACAGACCAACATAAGCACACTTTTGCCCAAAGCACGCACCATTAGCTAACAAATATAAAGAAGCAAAACATATGAAAAGATAATATAATCACTTTTAATTGATTAAAGAAATGTCCCAAAAAGTTTGATTTTTTTTTCCTACTGGCAAGTGTGAAGCATTTTCAGATAAAACGGGTAGAGTGCAAACTGGTGCAATAAAAAGGCATCTAAAATTAAGTTCTACAATAAACCAAAAACTCAAACTCACTGCCACCAAGTGGATGCTAACCCAGAGGTACCCTACAGGACAAGGTAGAAGTGCCCTGGGAGTTTTCAAAACCCTAACTTTTTACAGCAGAAAGCCCTTTCTCCAGGGGGGCAGATGGGTGATTAGATCTGCTGGTGTGGTGTTAGAGCCCACTAGGTAACCAGTACACCAGCAGGGGTCCTTATAAATGAAGCAGTTTATTAAAAATGGACCTTTTTAAAAGTTAAGGACATTTTCTTTTATATCGAATGTCACAAATCAATCTTTTGTTCGACATGAGACTTACTCTTTTCACCGATTCGCACCATTTCGCTCTGCATTATAGTCTGGATGAGAACAATCATTTTTTAGCACTCTTCAGCTTCTCCATCCGAACTAACAGGTGTCTATTTTTAGGGCCACGGTTTCCAAAAGTAAAAAGAGCTGCAATCGCTTCTCAAGCAGCACCACCCACACATGATCATGAAGAGTGAACCACGACGCTGCGCTGAATACTGCGTGCTGAGTGCTGAGCCAGGTGGGCTGCAAGGCTAACTCCCTAAGTGATTTATTTATACATGTTGATCCCACGTTGGAAATAAAAGGGATATATCTGTGAATGCCTAGAGTCTATCACATTGTAGTTTGGACGGGTCACGGGGCAGTCATGACATTGCAGACAGACATTGTAACTACAGGGCAGATTTCTCTCCCCACAATTGGGGCCAATTTAATCCCCCATCTACAATTTCAAATTCAGTGCGCTACCAAACTTTTTAACTTTTGAAAATTTGGTGAGCAAAAGCTACTACTTTGTTAGGTTAAATTACTTCCAATATGAATTCCCAATAGGAACAAGGTTGAAGGTGGATCTTCACATGTTTAGATGCAATTTACATCTCTTTTTCGTGATTTGTCTGTAACATCATTAGCCCAATGTTTCCACTGGTTTGTTTTCTTCTATCATCAGGAAGGGGCTTCCAGAAGTTCCATTTTCCAGGAACACTCTGAAGCCCCATCACATATATTCTTAAAATCCGTCTCTTGCCATTACTGAATTGCAAATATTTTCTCATTTTACATGTAGATTCATTTTTAGCTTTATGGGCTTGATTTTAGGGATTAAGCCATGTACCTGTCACTCCAAGGCCTTTTCTACTCAGAGGACATACTAAATAACTCACTCATGTTTCCGTTTACATCTGTCTTGACTTTATTTTTTTACATCTCGGATCTATAGTATGTTGTTCGTTGAGAAGCAACTCTATACTCTATATAAAGATGCTTTCAAAAGCTAAATTCTGTTCGGGTGAGCTAGAGGCACTCCCTGAGTCGAGAGTTTGTTTAACTCCTCAAAGATGGGAGATAACAATACAACTGGCTCTTGGAGCTGGGTTCCAGCCTATTAACAAACAGTAAATTAAAGCAAAGAGTGCATCCTCATCTCCCTCTATTCCATGAGTGTTCTCAAATCATCTGTAGAAATAAAAGTACCACAAACGACCTATCCAAGGCAAAGTTCTTTACAAACCAGGATAAGTCTTAAACTCAATATGCCTAAATGTGTGTACAAGTGCATATTTTCCAAATAAAATGTCCACAGCTTGGTGGAGGGCAAGGGGTGTGGCCAAGAGTTGAGTATAAAAGCTTAAGCAGGTGAGGAGGGTATCAAAGCCTCGGGAAGGCAGGCTGTTCCCTGAAGATTATCATATCCTCAACACATTATGACAGGCACCTTCATGGGATGGCATCGGACTGAGGAATCTGAGACCTGGATGGAAGGTGAGGGGTAGAAGCAGCACAGCATGGGAGTCAGCATGTGAGCTGGCTAAGGCAAGGCAACACTTGGGTGTATGGCCTGATATGCCATCCTGATCATGAAGGAGAGGAGTGGGCTGGCCAGCAGAATAACAGCCTGAACAATGGGAGGAGAATAGCCACAGAGGGTAGGAAATGACAAAAGAGATACAAGGTTAGTCGCATAAGAGGAGAAATAAAAAAAGTAAACATACTGGAAATCACAGGGGCCATCATTGCATTATCAGTTAAGGGAATTAACAAATATGGAAACAGAAAACTAGAATAAACCCTGTTGCAACTGGGGTTATCTGGACAAATTCACGAGTGCTGAAAATGTGTCCAGAAGCAGCAACACCCCAAGAGCAATGTGTACTCAGCAGCAAGCTCTTGGCTTCTAAATACCATCCTTTTCTAAAAGGATTTAGGTATATTTTGAAAATGACTGCTTCCAGAATGGTAAAACAATGAGCCCATAACATCATATTATGTCAAAGAACACAGACATGTCCAACTAATTAAAGGATGCAAACAAGTTGAGTAAACTTGATGAAACTGGGAACAGACCAAGTATCAACATAATCATAGAACCTTGTAATAGTCCACTAAATACTCAGTCAACAGTTACTTTAAAACAAAAATGAGAAAGCAAGAGAGCAGGAAAAATAGATAAATGGAAGTCACAGTCATAATGGAACTAAGAATGTTCACACATTGCAAAGAATGTGACCTGAGTTAGTGACTGATGTGTGCAGAAACTGTTGAATGGAAATTTATATTGCTGTGTTAACATTCACTAAAATAAGGTGAATGATTTCACTAAAATGAAATTACCGCATATACTCAAGTATAAGCTGACCCGAATCAGTCGAGGCACCTAATTTTACCACAAAAACCACATTAAAAATGTGCTGAAAAGCAGGTAGCAAGGGGGAATTGATTATAAGGTTCTACATATAACCTCCTCCTGGGGTACAGACAACAGGGAAGTGAGTGAAGGGAGACACTGAACAGTGTAAGATATGACAAAATAACAATAATTTATAAATTATCAAGGATTCATGAGGGAGGGGGGAGAGGCAGGAGGACAGGGAAAATGAGCTAATACCAAGGGCTTAAGTAGAAAGCAAATGTTCTGACAATGATAAGGGCAAAAAATGTACAAATGTGCTTGTCATACAACGGATGGATGTATGGATTGTAATAGAGTTGCATGAGCCCCGAATAAAATGATTTCTTTAAAAAAAAAAAAACTGTGCTGAAAAATACTCAGCATATACACACACATATGTGAATACATACACACACACACACATATACACACACGAGTATATTTGGTACTTGGTACGGCTCTTGTCAAATGATTAGGTGGGACCAGGCAAATTGGGTATATAATATAAGGAATTTTGCCATTCCACTGTGTCAAAAACAAATCATTTCAGAAGGATTTGCAAATGAGGAGAACCAGGAGGGAAGAACACCCGAGATTCCTGCATGAAGAAGCAACAAAACAACAGCACCGAGACTGTGAGACACAGCAGAGGAGCACCGCCAAGAGGCAGAGTGGGGAACAAGGAATCCTGCAGCTGAGAGGCTGGGGAACTGAGAGACACACAGCTCCCAGCAAGGCTGAGAAGAGACAGTGTACTGTTATCAAAAGAAGTGTATCTTTTAACATTTTATAAGCTGCTAGATTATCCTGAACATTTTGTAATGTGCTAGCTTCCTTAATACACCACATAATCTTGAGTATTGCCTATGATTCTTTGTGGCCATTGCAATGACTTACAAATCCAGCATAGAAGTCGAGTGCCTTGGGATAAACAGTGGCTGTAAAGTAAAGAAGGCTGGAGAGTAGAGACATGTCTGACCTATGCCTCCTAAGTATCAGTCTTGGGAGATTTGAAGCTGGATTCTTTTCCCTTCCTGTGGTCTGAAGAGGTCAGGTGTGGCTTCCAAGCCTATTCTTCAGATACTGAAAAGACAACCAACTAAACAGAAAACACTGGATAAAACTGCAAGTCATGAGTCTATATAAATAAATGACTGGGTTGAAGATATGCTGCAAATGAAATACTTACATAGTTTCAAGGGTATTCCACCCAGAAAAAACTTGGAGGTGTTTCCTTCCTAAGTTTTCTAGCTCTGTAATGCAACTTTAAATTAGAGATAACAATTAAGATAAATCTACTTAATGACTGCATCGAAAATTGGATCCTAACACACTCTACAAACGTCTTTAAAAATAACAGTGTGTTTTGGGAAAATAGGCCTTGTGTGAATATGTTCAGTACCATCAAACTCCATCCCTTTTTTGCTGATGAGGGCGGGCACATATAAAGAGCTAGGACCCAGAGATTTGCAAGGTGGGAAAGGATTCTTGGTTGTCAAGAGTTCGGAGGGGGCCTCATCCCTTGGAACATGGAGACCCCGTGTTTTAAGCCTTCCCAGGCACAGTTTTATTTAAATATTTTTTAAATGTTCAAAAGTCATCAGTTGAGAGAGCTGTGGACTAAGACTTCATGCATTCTAGGCCCATGGGCTGAAGGAGCTGTCCGGTGAGCGTTGGGCAGGAAGAGAAGCAGAGATTCGTGGGAGCAGAGCAGTCCCCAGACTGTGGCTTGTGGGGCGAGTTAGTGGCTGCCAGCAGCGCTGGGCAGAGCTGAACCAGCCCACAGAGATGGACAGCGAAGAGAGCTGCCTGCTACCCTGACTCGGAGCTAGGCCAGTTCTGGTGGACAGCCAAACAGCATGGGGCCGAGAACCACTTTACGGACTCTAAGATGGGCCGGCAGAGAAAGCATGTGCTTAACAGACAAGCCAGAACCACTAATGGGTAGTGACGCTGGCGGAGAGCTGCTCCAGAGAAGAGCTCATCTGCTCCATGATCGTTTTTTGCTCTGAAAGCCACCCAGCATGGGTCCTTGTAGAACAATGGTTCTCAACCTTCCTTTAATACAGTTCCTCATGTGGTAGTGAAACCCCCCCCCCCCCAAAAAAAATTATTTTCACTGTTACTTCAAAACTGTAATTTTGCTACTGCTATGAATCAGGCAACCATGTGAAAGGGTCATTCGATGTCCAAAGGGGCTGCAACCCCCAGGTTGAGAACCACCATTCTGGACGGACTCAGTATGCTTTCTGATGCTGACCCTGAGTTGTTCCTGTTGTTCAAATTGCAGCCTACTATTTCCCTAATTAACCTTCTAACTGTGAGTAGATTCTATTAGTTGTGCACGGCCATATCAGGATATTATCCAAACCCAGCAGATATGTAGAGCGAGCGTGGAGGGGGGGTGGGGGTGGGAGAGGGGGGTAAGGGTTGGTGCCAGAAATAATCGAAAAGTAGGAAGGTGGAGACTAGCTTGACCTCTGCCTCCCAGGAACCAGCTTTGGTATTGATTTTGACTCTTGTTTCCCATGAATTTGGACAGTTCATTACATTATATTATAGGAAATGATGAAGAGTAATCTGACCATGAACTATACGCAGCTGAATTGCCCCAGACCAAAATCAGACTGTACACAAGTGAATCAAAGAGTTTCAAAATACAAAAACACAGAACGCACCATAGTCAAACCAAGGTATGGGCTACCCGTGGCAGGCTGATGAAAGGCCACCGAATCAAGGCATTTGGTTACAGATCACCTCAAAGGAGAGCGAAAAATATGAAGGAAATCAAAAGGACCTAGGAAAAGACATCTGTTTGAAGACAGAGGACACCGAAGACCTCGTCTTGTCTCCACTGCTCATCAGTGTTGGTAAATTCACTGGCCTGGCCTCTTGTGGTCTATTACAACTGAGTACCTTGTAAAAGGACTGGGTGCTTCTGTAAGCAGGGAGCTTGAGAATCAAACTGGAGTTATAGGGGTAGCTACAATTTACTATGCCTTGACTCACAGTCACTGTCCTTATTAATTTAGAGCCATGAAAAAGGACGAAGACTTCTCATTTTATTATGTTAAGAACTTACTTTTATCTCCTTTACCAGAAACCTCTAGCTGAGCTCAGACTCCTCATACAAAGCCAGTGAGGGCTTGTGTTTCTTTCCTGAGGGCCCTAACCTTTATTTGTTCCTATTAAATAGACCCTGTTTTAAAACATTCCAAATTTCAACTTGCCATGGTTACTTTGAATTATACAATGCAAATTAGTCCACTCAGTAAGGCTTGATCTTGAAATTTGATAAACATAATCCCAATGATTAAATTTAAATTATACTTCAGTCCAAGACAGACCCTATATAGTTTCATATATCTCCAGGCAGAACACGAACTAATAACTACACCCAGAATTTGTGCTTTTGTGAAAAAATAACAGTATCTACCACTCATTAAGTGCTTACTACAAGCCAGGCACTACCTTAATGCTTTACATGCTTGCTTAATCCTCAGAAAAGCCCTGAAGGGAAGACAGTATTAACATGTTCAAAATCAGCTCAGATTCAAATGCACAAAGTCAGCTAAGCTCCAGAACCAATGTACTTACCACTCTCCCAGATGGCTGTTACGGAGCCATGATTTCATACACAGGACAATTATAGCTGTTATTTTTATCATGGCTTTGGTATTACCTTGATATAAAATAAATCTGACAAGATTGATTATTCAAAGAAGTAGACTGCAAAAACTCCAAAGTGAGTGTAAAATTCTCAAATCACACCGGCTGCCATCAAGTTGGTGCCGACTCACAGTAACCCAACAGGACAAGGTAGAACTGTGCCTGTTGAGCCTTTAAGACTGGACTCCCCTTCACTGGAGTAGAAAGAGCTTTCTCTCTCAAAATTGGTACGGATTACAATGAATCCTAGCCCACAAATCAAGGTATCTGCCACTCACTCCTGCAAATTACCCTTTTAGCGAGTTGACAACATACTTCTCACAGCTGCCCTCTCTCTGCACTCTGACCAGTTCTAACTGGTCTTCCTGTAGCCAACTATTTGCCCTTGAGCAGATCTGACCAGCGTCACAATACTTACAAAAAGCCTCCCCAGCTGTCCGAGGTCAATGGTAAAAAGGTCAAACTCCCGAACAAAACAATCACTTTGATCATGCACGACTACAACTAGCAAATGTCTCCATTTTGCAGAAGAGAAAACAGAACCAAGGAACCACGAACTTCCTCAGGGCCTCTTCTTGGAGGACATCCCAATTTGAAACCTCTTTTCAACAATTCAACCGCTTTTCCCACTTGGGGAAATCCGAATCCAGCAAGACAATGCCTGCTCTTTTAATGACGTCACTTTTACTGCCCCTGCCCCACTCCCTGAAAGATGCAAGAAACCCCTAATACTAGTGGCTCATATGAGCAAGAAAGTTGGTGTGAAAAGAATTTCAACAAGCACACACATGCTCTGGTCATTACAAGGATGGCGTTAGATTCTAAAGAATGGAAACAGTGAGACAGAAGTGCAGGGACGAAACCCGAGATTTAGAAATCTCGCATCACTTCTGGTAACCTGGCCTTGAAGGAAACATACATTATTTGTCTAAGTCAAAGCACCTAAAGAAGCTCATCGTTCCATAGGCTGATGAAGAGCAACTGGAACAAAACAGCAAACCAAATCTCAATCTTGTGAAAACTTCATGTAATTAAGGAAAAATTATCAAGAGCTCAAATGCAAGTATGGCTTATTGGTTCTGTTCCCAGAGGCTCTTCCAATAGTCTCTAGAAAAAGGGGAGGGAAAAAAACAAAAGAGAGAAAAGCTTAATACTGCTTGAAGGTATCTATAAGTAAAAGTGACATTCAATATGGAAGTTAATTTTAGTGTGCTTAGTGGTTCAGAGAGTCCATTTATAATGCAAAGCTAGGCTAAACATAACATTGGTACTTTTAAACACCTTTTTTAAGAACTGGGAGGAATTTTTCTATCACTGCTAATTTACTTACAAATTATATGCTTTCCCAAGTAAGTCCACCCTTCTAAATATAGGGTACTCTCAAAACATTCAGCCAGTTATCTTTAATCATAAAATAAGACTTCTGGTTCTAAATTTATTTTGTTAAACTGCTTCACTCTAATCAGTTCTCTTTCAAAGCTAAGAAAAAGAAATACTTTTTATAAATGTAGCTCAAATTAAGAAAGAATTTATTTTTTAATTTTAAGCAAATTTTTAAAAGCAAAATGAAACATTTTGGGGGGAGGTGGTTGTGCTGCTCACTGTTGATATGACTCCGATGTATAAGATCAGGTTCAGATACTTTAGCTCTGTAAACAGTTCACAATCTCACTTTTTCAGTCAGATGAATTCAATTCCACTATTGTTTTAATGAGCATTTACCATTGTCTCACTGTTCTACATGCTGGAGAAACAATAAATCTCAGTGCTGATCTCAATAACATCCCATCTATCAGAGAACAGTAATGACAAAGCTAATGAAAACATAATCTAATGGTCATCATGACATTGATTAACCACTGTGGTGTGGTGCTTAAATTCTCAGCTGCTAGGCAAATGGGTGGGTGGTAGATGGAACCCACCGGTCAAGCTGAAGTAAAAAAAAAAAAAAAAAAAAAAGGGGGGGGGGGCAGGCAGTCTGCTTCCATTAAAGATTTGACCTTGAAAACCCTATGAGACAGTTCTACTAACCACTAACAGTCAAATTCAGTGGAATTTGGATCTTGGTTTGTTTTTTGTTTTCAGGGAGAAGGAGAGAGATTGCAGAAATTCTGTGATACTTCTTACACCAGAAGATGGAACTTAATCTTCTTCCCCTGGAGTGTGAACTTAGTGACTCACTTCTAATGAATAAGGTATGGAAAGGAAAGAACAGCAGATTTTCAGTGGAGAGACTTGGCAGTCACTCCCTAACTCAATTTACCATCACTAGCACTATGTCAGGTTGAAGTAATGGGCTGAGAGGGCACCTCACTTTTGTTGTATTCTTCTTTCCCCCAACACCTTAGTCAGGTCATGACAAAGCAGAAAGTCAACCTCAAGGAAAACAAACCAAAAAACAATTCAAAAAGTAGACACAACTAATGCCCCACAAGCATAGTATAGTGGCACAGACAGAGGAGACAAGTGGGAAACCTAAAGCATTCTGAACAATGTCTGTAGCAGGAAGCATCAAAAGAAGATGGAAATAATGGAATCACAGAATCAAAGCGAATGACTGGACATTCAACCATTTTCAAGAGGAAGAATAGATGAAAGAACTGAGGGAGAAAGTCCAAATTGCACCAATGAAGACAGAAAAAAAAAAAGACTCCAGTAACTGATGGAATACCAATGGAAATGCTACACCCCTAAAGATATAGACAAATGATACATAAGATTGGATACGACTGCCTTTGAGTGGAAGCCCACAGTCAAGAGATCTTAGAATGCATTGCTTAAGTGTCTTGGACAGTGTCTAGCATAATAGGAAAGATAAAGATTAAATGCTTACATAATAGTGCCTTCAAAATTACAGTCATACACCTCATAACAACTGGCAGGTCACATGTGACCACTCATACATCTATATCATAAGGTTGTAATAGACAGAGTTCAGAATGCAACAGCTTCCCACGTGACTCTCATATACAAAGCCAGTGGGCCCCCACAGTACACTGTAATCTATAACACATACATCTTTCTTTAAACACATACATCTTGATGTTGATGTTAATAGATACCCTTGTGTCCGTTCCAACTCATTACAATTCCACACACAACAGAACAAAACACTGCCCAGTTGTGGGACATCCTACTCCAATTATGCTGCAACCACTGTTGGAGCCACTGATACAACGCAGCTCCTTGACTGTCTTCCTTCTTTTCACTGACCTACTTTTGTCAAGCATGATGTCTTTTCCCAGGGATGGGGCTCTCCTGACAACATGCGAAATATTCAGACACTTATAAGGAGAGCATTCTGCCTGTACTTCTTCCAACACAGATTTGTTTGTTTCTGGCAGTCCGCAGCAGTACTTTCAATATTCTCCAACAGCACCAGACTTCAAACGCACCAATTCTTCAGTCTTCTGTATTCAATTGTCCAACTTTCACATGCATATGTGGTGACTGAAAATACCACAGCTTGGGTCAGGTGCAATCTTAGTCTTCAAAGTAACATCCTTGCTTTTCAAGACTTTACAGAGGCCTTGTGCAGATTTACCCAATGCAATGTGTTGTTTGATTCCTGCACTACTGCTTGCCTCCATGACCACTGATTGTGGATCCAAGAGAGTCAAAATCCTTGACAACCACAATCTTTTCTCCACGTATCATGCATCATGTCCCGTTGTGAAGATTTTGATCTTCTTCACATTCTTCAAATGATAGGCTGCAATCCTTGCTTTTCATCACCAAGTGTTTCACCTATTCCTCACTTTCAGAGAGCAAGGTTGTGTCATCTGAAAGAATACATTCACACTTTTCTGGATTCTAACTCACACAGTGTTCCCTTGTATAGCCTCCACTTGGTCCAAGTACAGGTTTGGACATGAGCACAAAGAAGTCTTCTGGAATTCTTATGCCTTTCAATGTTATCCATGGTTTGTTATGATCTACATAGCGGAATGACAGTCTTTTACGGCTTATTTATATATGTACTGCCCTCTACTTTCTATATAAAAGGTTACCAAGTAACAATGTGAGCTTTCAGTTTGTAGGCAACAGGATCCAATCTTATGTGTGGCATGTCTGAGTCTTGAAGTTGTAGCATTACTTCTGTGCTTTTCTTTTGAAAAACAACTGTGGGCTGAGCCCCAGTGGCGTACTGGTTGTGCATAGCGGGACTGCGGCCCACTGGGATGGAGGTTCCATTCCAGCTCACAGGAGCAAAGGCTGGGCCTCCTACTCCCACCACCAGAGGGCAGTGATGCCTAAAAAACTAAAAAAAAGAAAAAACAACTGTGAATTCTGGCTCCCAAACACAGTAAAATCAGTGCTAGTGACAGGCAGCAACAGATAAAGAAGCAGCTATCTCTTTTCAAGTGAATAAAAGGTTATTAAATAACACAAAGGTTAAAAAAAAAAATCAAGTGACTGCTTCTGCACCCAATTAAGTTTGTCACATTGACAATTACACTAAGTTTCCAAAACAAAAGAAATATCCTCCAAGTTACTAAAGGTCTGACTATATTGAAAGCTATTGGGCTGCCCAAAATGCTGAGGGGCCTCTATCAGCTCTATCAGATAGGGAGAATTTTCCTTACAAACTGGATAGAAAACCAAACACAAGAGCAACCCTCCCAGAGCACGGTGATAAGGATGGCAATATTACTGCTTCTCTATTGCTAATTTCAAATCCTTTCATTTGTAAGGAACCTTCCTGGATAAGAAGATGGGGGGGTGGGGAATCTTACTGTAACAATACAATAGCTAGTAAATATCTACTAAGAGTAAAACTGCGATGCGTTGCTCCTGTTCCATACAATCAACGAAATGTAGTTAGCAATATGAAGCGCCTTGAATAACCACATGTTTTTGTAAGTATAAAAAGGAAGTAAACTCCAATAAAATGATTTATTTTTTAAAATGATTTGTTTTTTAAAAAGGAGGGGAAAAGAGGAAAAAGGTATAAACCAAGGGCTCAAGTAGAAAATCTGTGGAAATGAAGATGGCAACATGTGTATAAATATGCTTGATACAAATGATGAATGTTATGAGCCATAAGAACCCCCAATAAAATCACTGGGGAAAAAAAGTAAATTGAACGCTTTTAAAAGGTCAGTATTTCCCCTCATATTTTTAAATGTTTCAAAGAAATTAAGCTAAAAAGCTTCAGACATCCAAAAGAGAAGACAGAGCTATTTAAAGTTATTTTTAAGCAAATCACTTCTGATATTTTTTCATCTCAACAATAATTTCATGTTAAAAGCTTATTGGTAGATCACACCAGGAGATCAAGTAGAAAATAAAATAATCATGGTAGCATGCACAAACAGGCCTGATACAATTGATGTACGGAATGCTAGAAGAGCATGAAGAGCCCCCAATCAAATGAATTTTCTTAAAAAAGCATAATGGTTCTTATATAAAAGATACTTTGCAGTATTAGAACAAGTCCACTAGTGATAATTTTTAGCATCACTGATAGTGAATGTTAACCACTGTCTGTATCAAAACACATCTGATGCTGAAGGGGCATACATGCATACAATAAGTGTTTCCCAGCCTCTAATTCATATTCTGTCAGAAATGGGTCCTCAGCCCCCTACATGAGCCCTGGTGGCAGAGTGGCCACAGGCTAGGCTGCTAATTGCGAGGTCAGCAGTTTGAAAACTAGCCACTCCACAGACTCCCAATGAGTCGGAAACAAGCAGGTAGCAGGGAGTGCGGGGTTTGATAGTACAGTCCAGTTGTCATTCTATATCAATAAAACAAAATTTTCATTTAATCTTCCTGGAAATTGTATATTAAGTCACAAAATATATTTATACTGCTACCAAAGTTGTTCAAATATTTAACAAATTGTAATCCAGAAGCATTATTCACATTGTTTCTTCCCATGTCCTAATGTTCCCTTCGCTTCTAGAAATTTCCAAGACAGCCTGTTAACTCAAAATTACACCCCTCTATCTTAACCAAGGGGCGAAAGTTAACAGCATCATTTACATCGAGTGAGTGGTGTAGGCCCTGCCTTCCCTGGGGCAAGAGAGCATTTTACCAAAACCTATAGTTCCAGTTAAAACAACAGAAAGACAAATTGAGGGACATTCTATAAAACACCTACTCAGCTCCACAAAGGGTCTAGAAAGAAGAGGCTGAGAAAAGGTCACAGGCCAGAGGTCACTAGGGGAAAAGACAAACTCCAACGTGGCACCCTGAACTGGATCCTGGAGAAGCAAGAGGTCACTAACAGAAAGCCTGCTGTGATGCAACTGGCATCTGCAGGCAAGTGACCAGCGGAGTGCTGGAACCGGTTTCTGAGTCATGCGCCCACACCCTACTGTATGAGGGCCACATTAGAGGAGGGCTACAGCGAGACTGCTATACATGCTTGTTCTGCAACTTTTGAGACCCTAAAACTGTTCTAAAATTACCAGCTTTAAAAAAAAAAATTTTTTTTTTTTTGAGAGGAATCCAAAGGCCCCCAAAGCAGTTGTTTATGAAGGTGATGGAATAGCAGGAAAAACTGTCTTATAATAAACACTACCACCAGTAAATCCCATCACCGATCTGTTGCTGTTGTCACTGGATGCCAGAGTCGGATTAGACCCATGGCGACGTCATTCAGAACAGAAAGAGCCGCTGCCCAGCCCAGCACCAGCCTCAAAGTGCTCCTCTGCTGGGGCCTACTGCCATGGTCAGTCGATCTGCCTTGTCTGGGGACTTTCTCTTGTTGGCTGTCTTGTTGGCTGTCCTGCTCCAGGGACTGGTGTCTCGGGACGGCATGTCCAAAGTAAGTAAGATGAATCTTACCATCCTTGCCTGTAAGGAGCACGCGGACCATACTTGTTTCAAAAGAGATTGTTCTGTAATTTTGGCAGCCCATGGTACTTTCAATATTTTTTCACTAATCTACATTTTCATAAGTACTCCAAATGCAACAATAAGAATAAAAATTCCCAATGAAGATGTGAATTCATGAAGAACATAACAATCACTAATTCACTGTGGTTAGTACCGAGAGTTGAAAATCTCCCTGCTGCTTTATAAATAAAACCAAAACCCCTCCAAGGTTCTCAGGGACGGGGAGTCTCCTGTATCCGCAGCAGATTTCTTCAGCCTGCAGAAGGCTTCCTGAATAAGGCCACGCCTGTGTGCTCGCTCCTCTGGGCCCGGGCACCTGGCTTTCCTCTTCTGGTGTCAGCTGGACATAGCTCCATACAAGGGGCTCTGGGACCACTGTTTAAAGTGGGGTGCCTCCCAGGAAAGCACCTGTTTATTTTCCCCCCAGAAGTCAGCACAAGGCAGTCATTTCGTCTGGTTAACTACCTAATGCCCAATGATTTATCACTGTATCCCTCACTGCCTGGGAGAGGTGGCTGCGAGACGGCTGGCACTCAGTAAACTGTGACATGATGAATCTGGGACCGAATGAATCAACAAGCTCCAGAAAGCCTCCCTGGGTCAGGGCGCCAGTGGACAGTTCTCTTGGAAAAGTTCATCAATTTCATGCTCTTCTGTTCAGTGTAGTTCTCAGTTATACGATTTGGAGCTTTAAATGAAAGATGCATACAGACAAACCTAAAAATATCAGAACAAGTCTAAATTGCAGTGACTACTCCACATAATGTACAGACTTTTGAAATGGTGCAGAGAAAGCGCTACAGTTCCTGAAGCTTAAAAAAACCCCACAAAACCTAAATAGTTCCTTTTTTTACTAAAGGTGGTGTGTTGTCAGTTTCGGAATCCACCTGCTGGGTGCCAACAGCTCACATTTCCTATGCCCATCTGCTCCACAGAGAGACCATGATCGCAGAACAGGTGCGTTTGACAAAGTCTTCAAGAGGGACGGCAAACAGAATTGAATTTTTCTACAATATGTCAGATATTAAAGTTACATGGCACATTTAGTCAACCCCTACATGTCAGTGGATACCTTTCAACTCAATCTTTTGTCATTTCTTCTATTTTTGATCGCTACCGTCCATTTCATTCAGATCCTCATTATCCTTATCTTCTCTGCCTCCAGTTGATGGTATCAGAAACGACTCTTCACAAAACACTGATTTTTATCCTATCACATCTCTTTTGGGGAACCTAGATTGACCAGCAACAGCATCAAATCTAAGTGAAAACACACACACACACACACACACACACACACACACACACACACCACTGCCACAAGCTTTTTATTATTATTTCAGCCTACCCCTCAAAATGAAGTCTCTGTTCTTGACAGATCTTCTCAGGATGGTGTGCTAATACTATAATGCTATAAACCCCAAACTCACACAGAGCAATTCTTCAAGGAGTTTCTGGGACTATAAATCTTTCTGGGAGCAGAAAACCTTACCTTGCTTCTCAGGGGTATCTGGTGGGTTTGAACAGCTGGCTTTACTATAACTTTCATACTCACACTAATACTTGTCCCCAAATCTACACCTGTCTTTTCATTCCACAATTATTGAGTTGCATCCTTTCCTTCTAAAACCTAAAGTTCAACCCTACTTGCTCCAAACAAGAATATGTTACAAATTCTTAGTAAATAGACTTTCCAATGCTCCAATATTTTCTTGGCTTTTAATATGCCTTCTCCTTGGTCACCTTATTGGGGAAGACAAGATCGTTGATTGTCACTTCCATATAGGTGCCAAGGGCAAATCAGGTTTATGAAGACTGCAATCCTAGGCACATGACTACAAGAACTGACAAGAGAGACATAACGGAACAACGTGCACTGTAGCACTATTCAGCACGGCCCAGCTGATGGAAACAACCTAGGTGTCCAAAACAGAAGACTGGATTCACAAAACATGGCGTGTAAGTCCAAAGGAAGAATAACCCTAAGAGCAATGGAATCTTCACTCACGCTACCCTGCTATGCTAAGTGGACACAGCCTCGTCTTCCTCCAGAAGAGTATAAACCACCATGCTGTGGTAAGTAAGCAATCCACTGCTTACCCAACAGCACCACCAAGCGCCTTTAAAACCAGATTTAAAATTATACTAGGAAATGGAAACTGCAAGCCAGACTACATTTTTAACAGAGTATTCTAAAATGAAAACATAAATGCATGAAGAAATGTACAAAGCATAATACACATAAATTTTTAAAATGCATTTCATAATAATTATGCTACAGACAATAGTATCTTAAATTGTCCAATCTTCCTTTACTTATCAAGATGAAGATTTCTTTTTCTAACCTAAAACATTTGTTTAAATATATCAGAGACGCTATTGAATACTGTTGAAAGATTATTCCTACATTCTTCCTAGAATTGTGAAAAGAAAGTCTGTTCTTTTTGTCAATTAAAATTTTCATTCATCTATATCAAGCCAACCAAAGGTTTTGTTTTTTCCTTTTTTTTTTTATTAAATACTTTTACTGGGGGTAAAGGTTTTAAAGAATTCAAGTTCAAAGGCAAAGCGAGACAATTTATCAAACAAGTAAAATTCTGTGATTAGTATAATTCACTCATGATGGGTAAAGTAGTTAAACTCTTTCCATAAATTCTCAAAGATGTTTGTCAAAACCACTTAATACCAGTCGAAGGGAAACTGATAGCAGTATTGCTCACAGTCTCAAAACATGAAATATGTTTTTAAATGCATTCATTTTATATCAAAGTCATTAATTGAATTACACCAAGCATCCTTTACAGTGCCATTACCATATGATACACAGAAGTGTAATTGTGATCCAAGCAAAAAACTAAAGAGAGGCAAGTCCAGATGATTTTGATATTCAACTTTTGTACTTGCAAAAATCTTATGTTGAACAGGTTTTCTTGCACTAAGGTTAGCCTAACTGTTGAACTTGTACCTCCTTTGGACCCTTAAGAGTTTCAGCTTTGCCAAGGCCTTTCTTTTTCTCAATATTGCAATGAAAGAAATTATGGTCTAAATCACAAAGATGACAAGAAACCTTAGCAATTTAAATAGACAAGCCTTGAAATAATATTGTGATCAAAGAATCAAGCAACCTAACAAAACCCAGGTGGCTCGGGCTTATCATGTATGGTACTCATTACCACAATTGCACTATTTAATCTACTTCCTGGTGTCAACAAAACTTTCTGTTATTAATTCCCTCCAGTTATGGATCTGCTTAAGTTACTGCAGTTTTCAGATAAGACAACTTTTTGTCCAAAAATTTTAAAGAGGGGGGGCAGGTCACCTTGTAAATGTTTCAGAACTGGAGCTGAAGTGGGTAAAACCACAGGACCAAGATGGCTCTCTGGATAGGCAGCATTACAGCTCTGGTAGTGCCTAGGAAGGTCCCAGGTGACTCACATTTAACAAAGTTCTGTTAAGGGCTCATAAGTTACACACGCCAAAAGAACTGTTCTGCAAGTTGTTAAAGTTAACATTCAAGTAAGAGACTGATCCACTGACCAGGTAAAGAGATTAAATTCAGCCAGACTGTCTCTGCTCCTCACACAACTTCACCATCATTCACGAGGTTCCCTGTTGCTTACAACTTGTAACATGCCAAAGCAAAGCTTTCATCCACAGCTCTTACTACTTTTTTTTTTAACTCTGACAATATTTCATAAATCATGACTCACAGAATAGTTCACCTACAAAAATATTCCACATAGGTAGGCCAGGAGAAAAGACAAACTGTGCTCGATCTACCTCTAGCATCCGGTGCCACACATGGAAGCAGGGTAAGGGTGACAGTAAAGAAAGGGGGGAGGCTATGATCACAGTCCTGTTCTCCGGCTGACTGGTCAGTTTCAACCACAGGCATCCACCACATATCCATGGCAGAGTGCCTGAGCTACTGCCCAGGGTTATAAAGGCAAAGCACTAACTGCTTTGTGCTTCATGAGTGGCACCCAGTGTTCGCACAGATTCTTTACAACCGATCCATCCCCTCCCCGAGGTCTCTCCTCTTGCATTCTGTTTGCCCAGATGGCAGTCAGCAGATTGGAAGCATTCGCTGCACAACATACCACTTAGCCAGGCTGTGTACTCAGTAAAGAACGAAATTCACATGACAGGCTTTATCAGTATTGTCTGTGTAAGTCATCTGCAAAGCAACGGATTCTAGAAAGCCCTCCTGTGTCATCAGTCACGCGGCTGATTTCTGAAGTCAAATGAAGCAGCTCTTCAAACTACTGTTTCGTAACTACAATGATAGTAATAAGAACGGACTTTCCCTCCCTCGATCCTGCCCAGTACAACTTACCCTTTCAGATGCGTTTCTCCATCCCCTGTAGCAAAATACTAGAGGCTCCAGCAGTTACACGGGTTTACAATATTGGAGCTGTCTGTTTATGTTTGGCCCCCATTAATTTTCTGTTGGCCTGCAGGTTGGATTTGCTTTTGTAAAACTTAATACCTAATATAAACAGCCGCCAAATTTAAGAAATTTCTGAACCTAGTATTGGTTTCAATAGTCATTTATCCTGGTAGTAAATGATAACACCAATAGGTAGTTGTTTAAGTAAATTCTTGTTAATCATGATTACAAACGGCAATTGCAGTCATCTGTGTTACAATGAACCTGAAAAATGACTGGAATTACTGACAACCTTTACAATTTGATGGATTATGTTTTAGATAGGCATGTTGGGGTTGCTGGTTCAGGATTTTTAACTGGGGGGCCCATCTGCTAAAAGAGTTACAAAAATTCCCGCCACGATCCACTTTGCAAATATGAACACTGAGGCTGAAGAGGCCCAAGATTACAATTAGTAGAGCCAGAACGAGACGAGACCGGTAGCCAGGACTCAGTCTAGATGTCTAGCTTCCCTTCCTTTGCAGCTTTCCAGAAACTTTGCAAGATACATTAAATGATTTCACAAATGTCCTCTCCAAGCTACAATGGTGAACGTGCACACACACCATATGCCCGCATGTGTAGAATGAACGATCAGTTATTTTTATCAGGCTGCCTGTGGGACAGGGAGGCAATTTGGAAAGAAGCACACATTTGTATTCAGACAAAAGCAGCAGCAGTTCACTGCGGACCAAGCAGACAATCTCCTGAGGTGCAGGGAAGGGCCCCACATAAGGCTCGCGGGGATCCTCATACGGATACCTTAAGCCAATACCTCCACGAGAACCTTTAGTTCATTCCCAGGTAGGTAGTTCCTGGCCCACCAGTCTTCAGACAACCCCTCTCCCTATCACCCAGGCTCTCTCATGTTTGCTTTTCTTATGTCTTGGCGGCGATCAGAAAAGAGGAATACAAAAACGACGGCGGAATCATTCGCTCAACTTAACAATTGTCTTCCAAGTGGACATGCAATACAGACTAAATTCTTGATGGAAGAACTTTTTTCTGAGTGCTAGCGTCACCAGTAAATGAAAAGTGGCCAACAAAATGAACTACTTCAAAGATGGAAATGAAGCAGTCAGCTGGTCAATTTAGAGAACTTTGTGCGGGTGGGGGAGTATTTTACACAGCAAATGTTCTTGGAGACGTTTCAAATGGCAAACCCATACATTTGCAACTCTCGATTCATTCCCCACCTACACAAAATATTTTCTGGACGGCTTCACCTGGTGGTGTGGGTGATTTAATGTTCACTTAAACAAATAATCTGGTTTCATGTCCCCCAAAGCCAAATACATTGCTCGGCGGAGCTAAGGTGGAGCGTTTTAGCAAAAGATCTGCAGCCAAGATGTGAGCAAAGACGGTCCGTTGCAGTAGCGGGCACTCGGCTCCCACTCAAGTACAGTCTGATGCATGGGGCAGGGAAATTAAGTGAGAAGAGCTCTAGCTACAGAAGGCTAGAGGACAACGGGCACTTGTGGTGCTGCCGCCGCTACCTGCTGGGGTTAGCAGCATGCGACAAGTGCAAACAGCCCCAGCTTGGGCTCGCCTGCCAATTCTGGCTGCCATGCTGCTAGCTGTGCAGACAGTAGCCTGCACCCAGACGTGCCTCCAAAAGCCATCATCCCTCCATGTCTGTAAGACAGCAACAAGGCACACAGCCTATCCCAGGCCCTGCGAATAACTGAACGATTGGTTCTCTTGCACAACCCTTTAGGGATTCGAGAGTGGCTGCATATTAAAGGATATCTACAGGTCAGTCCAGTTGTGAGGATTTCACCCACGGAGTGATGATTCTAAAACAAACACAACACTTCACGGCCACTGACGATGCGGTCATTCTGAATAGATTAAGAATAAACGTTACTAAACGTCTGTGTTAAAACGAAAACATCGAATCTAATGAATATAAATCTATCAATGGGCAAACCTACCAGATCTGCTAGTACACTTAATTGCGGGAGTCAGGCTGGGAGGCCCTTCTGAATAAGGTAAAAGGCACTCTTCAACTGTGTTGGTGAGAATGATTTGGGAAAAAACAAGAAACCACAACAACCCCTGGTTACATACTGAAATCATGGCTTTCTCTGACATTTTAAGGAGTGCCAAAACAGTTCGTTTTTAATGATTATTACCTCAAGGTCTAGTAATAAATTAAAATACCTTTACCTAGAGTTGTTGTGGTTCATTAGAAAGACAATTTTGATTCAATTAAAATTTAAACCACTGGGAATAGTAATTTAAGGATTATATTTTTAGACTTGGGAAACTTTGGAATTTTAAATACTATTTAAGCACTGTATCCACCTGTAATTTTCAAATCTTAAAGTATTACTTTAAGTCTGCACAAAATTTGAACAGGTTTTACTTGGCTTCTTTCCAAACCATAGCACTTATGCTTTGGGGACCAAGGGAGGGTAGAGTGTAAAGCGCTTTAATTTCTTTTAAGCAGAAAACGCTTTTACCTTGACCACATTTTCAGTAGTATATCCTCCCATGCTCAGGAGTGTTTCAGCTTTTTCTTTCTTTCTTTTTTTTAAACGATAGTCTAAAACATAAAGTTAAGGCCAAACCCGTTTTTAAGCTTTTAAAATGCAGCTCCTCCTCTGGTAGTGAAAATTTGCAGACCCTCAAGCAGCAGGAACAGAAAAAGACATAAAAACATCAGACTGCTGCTTCGTACCTAGGTTTTACATCTTATTATCCTCATCCTCTTAATAAACCCCAAACTGAGCATGTACGACAAATTTAAATGTTTACCTTTCATACCTCTAACTATCGGCTTCCTGAGTGATCAAAATAATTTAAGTCAGCAATAATCTAAAGTCCATTGCCCTGAACACACAGCAGTAAATCAATAATGTGGACGATTTAACATTTTCAAAATATTACCATGAATAAGTACAGACACTACCCAGGGAATTCAGCTCGTAATTCAGCCTGCGGAGTCTCTCTCCTTATCCGCCCACACCATGTTTCATTTAAAATGAAATATTGAATATTTTATTAAATATGTAAAATTTCATAAAATATTTTACTCAAATATTTTAAATAGGGCTGCACCATGGATAATAAGTTGCTATAAGCACAAGTATTAAAATCACTGTCAGGATTTTATAAAATAAGCCTGTAAGTCAAAATCAACTTTTGGATTTTGGTATCTATCTGGATACCAAAAGGGTTATCAAGAAACAGAATTACCAATGATGGTTGTAGAACTGACTAGCTAGTACATTATCGAGACTTTCTTAAAAAATTAAATCGTATTACTCTGTATTTCTAGAGACCTCCGCATGACTGACAAGGGTCCAGAAATGTGAGTAACTGGAGCAAACAAACAAGGATAAAACACTTTTAACAGTTACTTAAAACTGCAACTGACATACACCTGCAAAATCAAACTCTTCCTCCTTTGATGGCATTCCCCAAAGCACTCCCATCTGGGTGTTCCACTGTTTTCTCATTTTCAACCTGGGTTTGCTATTAATCTTGTTTCACAACCCCTTGTCTCTCCCACTGAACACCGTTCAAGCCGTAGTGTAGTCAGGTCGGTGTTGTCTTTATTCTTTTCACTACTTATTCAATGAAATTTGGGGTGTGTGGAGGGCAGGGGGGGCTGAAATAATTAGTGTGGGTTTTCCTTTTCTAACATACTTGAAATATGCTATCGCTCTTCTATTTAATGAACTGAGGTCAGTAAGCAAAGCTCACCCGTCAAGATAGAAAGCTCTCCCTTCTGAGTTGAACTGTGCTCCAATAAGCCCGAAAACAATCCCCCAAAATGTATGGCTACACCTATACACAGAAAAGGGTTTGAAAATTACCCTGGACAAGAGGAACTGGAAGATAATGGAATCTGTTCATAAACTTTTGGAAGCTCCCCTCTATGTTTTCCCTCAATATTTCTAAATGCCAACATTGCTCTACAGAGGGCTCTCCTTAAGGAAATAAAACAAGAGAAACAAGACATTTCTTTTTAAAGTCCCTGTGGACGACATCTCTGGTCAGCGCTTGCTCACACTGACGGGGGTGAACACAAACTCAAGCCCTGCAGAGACCAGGCGGGAACCACCAGCAAAGGGCTGAGAAGCTCACCATGGACCCAGGCTTCACGCAAACGAAGCATAAAGAGAAGAAAGGTGAGACTTCGAGAAGCCACGTAATTAAGCAGCGATTTTCTAAATCTAAAATGTGGTCCACATGCCTGGATACCAGGGCAAATGCAACCATACAAACCTACGAACTCCCTGGGAACCCAGGGAAAATTAACACCTCGGCTTTGAAAAATTACTCTGCACACATCTCCTTTTAATTACATTTTGGCAATTCATACTTTCTCCTCCAAAATGCCTGTTCAAGAGTCTACAGCCTGCTTTTCTTTTGAAGGCTTAATGGAAGCACAGCAATTGTGTAGAACACCCCACACTAGACTTTCCTGCTCTCGTACCAAACGTGTTGAACTGAAAAAGAAAATAATTTTAAAATAACAACTTTCTTCTGCGGAAGATGAAGACAAAAGGTGAAAGTTGTGCTTAGGTGTGCGTGAGCACCACTTGCTGGGGGGGTCCCTCCCGGAGTGACACTGGCCACACAGGCTCAATCTGCGTGTCCTTCCGTCTGGAACCATCTCACCCTTCTGACTGCAGGTTAGTAGCACAATACAGTCTTCCTACTTCATTTGGAAATAAATTTATTTTGAAGGCCAACGATCGCCCTTTGTGACCTACTTAAAAGAGAGCAAAACAAAAAGTACGTAGACTTCGAATATACAAATTACAGCTTTAGCCCTCCTGCTCAATCAAATAGGCTTCTTGTATCACCTGCAATATTAAACTGATTTAGTCTGTTGAAAAACAAGACAGTGAGTTATCGGATCTGTGTTTAATTCAGTGCACTATATAACTTATTTGAGGAATTCAGCTGTAGAAAACAGTATCTGAATCTTATCAGATGAAAATATTTTTCCCTTTTTGCAAGCCTCGGGTTGCATGTCTGAGAAAACAAATTAGTCTCTTGGTCTCCTAAGCTTGATAATAGTGCCCCCTAATGGGAATTTTAATATGACTTTTTCTACTCGTTTTTTAAAAAGGGTAGATTCTCTATGGTCGGCAGTTACTCACTTTAAACAGGAAAGTAAATTCTAAACTATAAAAGTGTATAAAGATTTAAACCTCTCACAGGAGTTACCACATCTGTAAAAACAAACTATAAATTAAGGAAGAGAAGCAAATGAGAAAAACGTCATACCAAATCGTGTTCTAGGTTGTGAATCATCAAACTATGTAGGTAGCACTACACAACAAGTTACTCTTATAAGGAAATTATCCCCCCTTGTTGTTTTTAGTACTCCATGAATAACTCCTATGCGGTAAAGGAAAAACTTCATATGAGCACAATGCAGCACCGATGCGTCAAATTCTGACTCCTAGTCCCCTTAGAAGTAAAAAGGTCCCACATGGGCTCTAAGACTGAATCTTTCTGGAAACAGACTGTCATGTCTCTCTCCTGAGGCAACTACTGGGTTCAAACCTCAGAGCTGTTGGTTAGTAGCCATTTGTTTAACCAGTGTGCCACTAGGGAAGTTAAATTAGTCTGTGTCATACAGCTGCTTGGTATAGAACTAAAGTTCCTAATCAGGTTTCTTGGTTTCATTTGTTGTTATGTTTTGTCAAGCTGAAATTGACTTGCTTCGGCCTGGTGTGATAAGGAGCACAGCACCCCACCCCACCCCACCCCAACCGCCAGCCCCACGCAGGTATGGGGTGGGGTGGCTTCCCAGGCACCAGTCTTTACCGGGGAGGATCTCCAGTCTTTTCCCAGCGGGTTCCTGAGTGGGTTCACACCGCACCACAGGACCTTGTACCCTTCTCGTTCCACGGGTCTATCCCAGCCTGCAACCTTAACCTGAATGCCTTCTTTCAATGTGATCTGCAGACAATTACCAGGGACATCAAGTGCTCAGTGTGTGGCTTTCAAAAATTAAGGGGAAAAAGTACCTATCCTGATACTTTCCAGGTATGCTGGCAAAACGAACACCTTATAATAGTGATATTTTCATTTCAGTGCCCATTAAAGACATGGTGAACTCAATGTTACAGCCAAAATTAAAGGCCTAGAATTTATAAACAACAAACATAAAGCCACCAATTCACAATGAAGAGAGAGAACTAATCTTCCACCTTCCAGGAGGAGAAAACCCATGAGTAAGAAAAAGTTACATTTGAAACGAGAGTTGTCAAACTTTGTTATAGGTTGAACAGGGACTGTGTAATATGTGTTAGTTCTTTATGTCACGGTAGCAGGAATGCAGCCATGGGAAAATACATAAACAAATGGCATGACAGGGGTCCAATACAATTTTCATTACAAAAGCAGGTGGCTGACTAACAGATGACTTTCTCAGTTCCTAATGTAAAACTTAGAAATTCAGTGTTTCAACTACAGATTAAAAATCTTCCACTTGACCTGAAGTATCAAATATAAACAAGAACGTAAATGGATAAAATATGTGGTGTTTTACTCGCACAGTGTGAAAGAAAACATTTCTTCCCTAAATAGACAATAGCTTTGTTTTGTTATTTGATGCTGGAAAGTCGTTTCCAATTCCTATAACCAACTCATATAGCAAACCTTCAGTCAAAAGAACAAAAGTATTAGTTTAGTGGATATAAAATAACCAAAAAGTACAAGCAAAACAGCAGGTCTTTGTTGTGTGCTGTGAAGTGCCATCGGACAGATTCCCACGCAGAGAGAACCCCTGTGCAGCAGATCACAACACTGGCAGGTCCCGGGCACCCGCTGACTGCCCTCTGAGCCCACTGTGGCAGTGACCGTGTGAGGGCCTTCCTCTTTCTCCCGGACCCCTCTACTTGACCAGACAGTGTCCCTTTCCAGAGACTGGCTCCTCCCAGTAACACGGCCCAAGTACATTATACAAGCTCACTCCAGATAGGATTGTCCTAAGACATGCCATTAAGGAAAATATATTTTGTCTATGTTGATAAGAAGCTAATGGTAGTTATGTGAATATCCATTAAAGATGACTCACTGCCATCAAATCAATTCTGACTCCCAGAGACCCTGTAGTACTGGGGGAGAGCTGCCCCTGGAAGTTTCCTAGACTGCAAGCCTCATCTTTCTCCCTTGGAAAGGGTGGTGGGTTTTGAACTGCTGACCTTTAGGTTAGAAGCCCAATGCATAACCCGATACACCACCAGGACTCCTATCACTAAGGATAGAAAATAATATATCAGGCAAGTGAGCATAAACTTCAAACCTACTTTCTGAAACTATAAAGAAATACTTGGTTATTATTTGAGATTTTTCACACACAAACGACAAAAATGGCACCCCATGGACACAAAACGACAAAACAGATGCCGACTCACAGTGGCCCTATAGGACCCCAAGGGTAAACTGAGTCTGTAATAATGGTAGAACGTCCATCTTTCTCCCAGGGAGCAGTGGGTGGTTTTGAACTGCTGACCTTGCAGCTAGCAGCCCACCACATAACCACTACAACACCAGGGCTCCTGGTGCCCAAGCAGTTCTTACTAAAGGTATACCAAGAAAATCAAGTTAATTGGTACAAAAAGCAGATTTCTCACACTAAGCATTAGTGACGTACACAATGCCCTTTAATTACTTCAGGAAGTATCTAAAAGTAGCACAGTAAAGTGAAAGTCATGGCAGCTGCAGATTTCAAAGGTTATTCTGTCCGTTCTCTAGTTGTGTGATTTTAGATAAGTTATTTACCATCCAAAGCATCAGTAGTTTACCAATCTAGAAAATAGGAATGCTAACACTTCCAGCTATGTAGAGTAACACAGGATTACAGGGCAGTGTACATGTAGCTCACAACATGCGGGCTCAGCTATTTATTATATGACACTAAGCTGAAATCTCTGCTTTGCTTGGTGGTGCTATATCGTTTTTCATGGGCAGCTTAAAGTCCATGTTAGCACAATCACATCTTGGTCAATTATTTTAACCCATAAGAGAAGTTAGTTAGCTTCCAGGATGAACACCTAGAATTAGTTAACAATACCATTTGCTTTGCTGGAATTTGTACTGGAATTCAATGAATGGCATCTCTTGTTCCTATTCTACACTTAAAATTTTATGAAGCAAAATCATTTACCTAGGGGAATTGTGTGACAGAATGTAGAATATTCGAAAATGGATTCTACTCCCATTAGTGCCACGAGCCTGCTAACTGAACAAGAAACTGTCAAGTGAACTGCTCAAACTCCATGCTTGTAAAGCAAAGAAACTAAATTAACAATCCTTTTTCTTCCACCTCTAGAAACAACTCTTACTGAACCATCATTAAGCAACCCAGATAGGCTGGTGAGCAGAGAACCAGAGCTCTCCTAGCACCGCCAGAAGTGATTACGGGGAAATCTGAACCATAATCATGTCCGTGGTAGAAGTACTACATGGTATAATTCAGACTTAAAGAAGAAAGGATGGCCAATTGCTAAAAAACAAGGCAGAGAACACAAACCACAGAGCTTTTTAAAAAAGTATTTAAAAGTAGCCTTGGTTGTTTTCTGGGGGTATTAAAATAATGCAGAACTGATTTGCAGGGCAAAGTACAATGACTGCCACAGTATTTAATTTCCATAAGACTATAATTTGCATCTATTTCACACTCAAAGTTACAAAAATGTGAAATTGAATAAGACAAGTAACAAGGTGGCTAGTTGAAGCAAATGCACATAAAAAGATCTGAGAGGTGAGACAATGAACAAGTATTCTGGAATATAATAAGTATAGTAATATTGTGTGTGTGTGTGTGTGTGTGTATTATATATAAGGATATTGACCTTGGTCTTTGTTATAACTATTTTTTCCCAACTACTGGCCATTACTAACAAGGCAACTACACTGAAGTACAAAATTAAAATGCATCTACAATAAATTCAAGTGATTAAAAAGTCTATCTTGCTGAGATAGTTCAATCTATCCCATCTTACACACTGATGGGGTCAAAATTTTAACTATAAAAGGAGCGGGTGCTGGACGCAATAGTTTGCCGATTAACTGATTCCTTATCCAAATCACAAAATTCAGGTAAATAAAGGCTACAGTAGTTAAGTTTAAGACATAAATCCTGAATTCATGAAAGGTGGCTCTTTCTTTGAAGAAAATCAAAGGGAGGGAGGTTAAAAAAAAGAAAGAAAAATCAGAAAATTTACGACCTAAGCTAGTCTTGACAAAGAATCCTAGTAAGTGATTAACAAAGATTATAATGATTATATTAATATCCATCTTTAGCTAAGGCAAAGACCCTTGAGATAAATGTCCTTACCTTCATCAAAATCGGCATCATCCTCCGTATGCTGGGGGAAAGGAAAGCAGTTGGTAATTTCAAGCCGATCTTCTACAACCAGGCCCAGAAGCACTCCTTGGACAACTTCAGTTCCTTGTCCTTCTTCTTGATAATGCTTGATTATTTTTAATACCACCTAAAAGAAAATATAGAAAGGAGCTTAAAACCCATTTTTACAGTTTATATTTTCTTACTTGTGAAAAAATAAATAAATAATATCATTGGGTTTGCAAAGCCACAAAATTATACACTAGACTCAACCAAATTTCTTAAAAATCACTTCCTTAACCCTTACATAAATATTAAAGCTCATAAAATCTACATGTACACTTGAAACTCCTTAGTGCAAAAAGTGAATTGCAGGCCAATTTACAATACCAAGTAATCTTTGCATGTCAAATGTCAAAAGGTATGCATGCCAAAATGTCAACACAGAGCACTCACACCTAAAAAACCAATCAACTCTCAGGGGGTTCTGGGGCCCTATGTCCCCTTTTCCTGGGGTTATTCCTGAGAAAGGCTCATCAAGATAATGTCCTGACGTAGATGAAAAGATTACCATTCAGACACAGAATCTTCTGGATACCTGAAAGCAGAGTCCTTTAACAATTCTCAACTTGCCCTCTTGAACAGACCACCTCATTAATTATAAAAAGCAACAATGGGAACATGTACTCAACAAGAATCTGGTTGATGATGGAAAATACAAGAAAACACAGGCTCAAACATTACCTAGCTGTCCTCAACAAGAAACAATAAATACTCTGTAAGGAAATACTCAGCTCTAATATAATGGAATATATTATTCTCTCACCTAATATTTGAAAAGATAAAGGAAGTTATCACTGAACATGGCTGAAGAAATAGCAGTTTAAAAGTTCATTCCTACACCTCCACTCCAGTACTCCACTCCCTCAATGCAAGAACACTTTGTTCTATTAAACTGGCATTCAAAGAGGCTCACCTTCCCCACGGCACCGCAGAAGACAAAACGGGTGCATAAGCAAACATGGTGAAGAAAGTTGACGGTGCCCAGCTATCAAAAGATATAGAGTCTCGGGTCTCAACGGCTTAAGGATAAACAAGTGGCCACCTAGTTCAGAAGCAACAAAGCCCACATGGAAGAAGCACACCACTCTGTGTGATCAAGAGGTGTCAAAGGGTTCAGGTATCAAGCATCAAGGAATAAAAAATCCTATCATTGTGAATGAGGGGAATGCAGACTGGGGACCCAAAATCCATCTGTAGGCAACTGCACAGTCTCTTACAGAAGGATCACAGGAAGGAGACATGTAGCAATGCAATCAGAGTGCTGTGTAGTGATGATGAAACTTACAACTTTCCTCTAGTTCTTAAATGATCACACACACCCCACTATCATGATCCCAATTCTATCTTACAAATCCGGCTAGAACAGAGGATGCACAATGGTACAGATAGGAACTGGAAACACAGGGAATACAGGACAGATGATCTCTTCAGGACTAATGGTGAGAGTGGAGATACCGGAAGGGTGAAAGAAAGATGGAGTAGAAAGGGGGAACCCACTACAAGGATCTACATATAACCTCATCTCTGGGAGGCGGACAACAGAAAAGTGGGTGAAGGGAGAGAAGGGGTGTAAGGCATGGCAAAATAATAATTTATAAATTATCAAGGGTTTATGAGGAGGGGGCGGGGAGGGGCTGAGGAACAGATACCAAGGGCTCAAGTAGAAAGCAAATATTTTGAGAATGATGATGGCAACAAATGTATAAATGTGCTTGACACAATGGATGTAGAAACGGATTGTGCTAAGAGTTGCATAAGCACCCAATAAAATGATTTTTAAAAAATAAGATAGTTCTTGTGTGGTAGAATAGGTCCAATGCAATAAAAGCCATGCAATTTCTTGACTGCTATTTCCATGCACACTGATTTGTGGATCTAAGCAAAATAAACCCTTGACTATTTTGATCTTTTCTCTGCTTGTTATGATGATGAGGATTTCAATTGGTCCAATGTGAGGATTTGGATTTTCATTACTTTGAGCAGCAATCTACTGAAGGCTGTAGCTGCTGACCTTCATCAGCAAGTTTTTTAAGGCCTCCTCACTTTCAGCAAACGAAGTTGTGGTACCTGTATATCTCAAGCTATTAATAAGCCTTCTTCCAGGCCTGATGTTGAGTTCTCCTTCAAATTGTCTGCTCGGCATACAGACCAAATAGGGTGGTGAAAGGACACAACTCCGACGTGCACCTTTTCTGATTTTAAATCATGCATGATTCTCTTGTTCTGCTCAAACAACTGCCTCTTGGTAACGATACAGGTCTCTCATGGGCACAAGGAAGTGTTCTACGATTCCCATCCTTCCCAACGCGATCCATAGTTTGTTAGGACTCACAACTGTCTGCCTTTGCAATAAAGTACAAGTAAATATCTTTCTGGTAGCCTCTATTTTCAGCCAAGATCCACTAATGTCAGCAATTATATCCCATGTGTGTATACATATACATATACACACATGTATATATACATACACACACATATATGACTGTATTCTTTCTATCTTGTTTTGAAGCTTCTTCTTCCTGCATCACTCAACATTTTGCTCATAAAATCTTCTAATATTATAACTTGAGGCCTGAATGTTTTCTTCAATTCTTTTAAATTGATAAATGCTGAGCATGTCTTTTCTCTTCGGTGTTCTGACTCCGTGTCTTTGCACATTCCATTATAATATTTTAATATGTCCTCTTGGGTTGGCCAGTGAAATGTCTTGATCAGCTCTGTTCATCATTTCTTCCATTTACTTTAGCTACTCCATGTTTAAGAGCAAGGTTCAGAGTCTCTTCTGTTTCCACTTTGATCTTTTCTATTTCTTTCTTGCCTTTTTAAAAGACATTGTTTCTTTGTGTATGGTATTCTTGGTGGCATACCACAGTTCCTGGGGTCCTCTGTCACTGGTGATCCGTGTAACAAATCTTCAGAGATGTTTTAGAAATACATGGTTTAAGTTTAGTAACAAGAAAATGATTCCACCAGTAATTCAATTAAGAATGATAGTGAGTGATTAATAGATGTAAAAATGCTTCACATAGACATGATAAAAAATCTCCTAAGAATAGCAGGCAATCAGCAGGGAAAAATGCTTATTACACAGAAATACCTACTGATAATGATTGGCAGACCTTTCAATACAGTGACATGAAGTAAGTGTGCCAATGTTACAGATTCCTGCATAAAGGACCCTGCTGCTTCTTACAAGGCACAAAAATAGGTTTTAAGAGTCACGCAAGTCTTGGTGTGAGTCCTAGACACAGCATTTACTACCAGTAATCTTGCGGATATGCCTTTATCTTCAACCTTCTTAGCACCAGAATTGTAATTTGCCAGATGAAGTTGCTTCCCAACAGTGTGGACACTACCGCAAATGAGATAACAGACGGAAAACACTTCACACAAGGCCTGCCAAGCAAAGTCATCATGAATGATCGACATTATTGATGCTGTCGAATAAAGAGAAAGCACAATTATTTACTTCCTACTCAATGTAGCTCTCTCCCAAGGAAAAGTATTTTCACACTTGAAAAGAAAAATAGGGCAAACAGATAAACAAAACTGATGAGTTAGTAAGAATAAACCAAACAACTCTAAATGATTTCCAGTCACCTAGTTTAGGTCCAGTAGATGCCTAGATGCTTCACACTTCAGCCTATTGATGAACGCACTGAACCACTGGTGAAGTACCAGTGAATGAGAAATGTGAGGAGGCATGAGAGCTTACTGTGCATCTTTGTGGAACTCTTGGGCGGGTCCTGCCTGTGCAAAATACACTGAGAGCCAGGACCAGGCACAATTTCACAAAGAGGTCGGGCCAAAAGGACTAGATTGAAAGGAAAAAACTGATACACAATGATGGGGGAAAAAACCAAATTTTTGTGAACATTTTTTGAAGCCTCTTGTATTTAAAAATGAGTTATCCCAATTTTTTAAAACCACCTATTACAACAGTGCCTTAACTTCTACAAAGAATATAACCCAAGAACTGAACTGAGCTGGCTTGATAGTTCTTCCCAAAGATTCAGTGCAAAATTTTTAAAGCATCAAGAGAAGAACAGAGCTCAAAAGAAGAGAAGCAGTCACCATCATCATCTTTGCAGCATCCTTGAATTCTTGGGTTCTGTTCTAAACCAAAACCAAAGAGAAATTTTACCACTAAAAGTACTCAACCAAGATGGGAGGAAGCACAGTATTTTATTTGCTCTAACACCATCAACACGAGTAAGTATATACATAAAGGGGGTCATTATTAAAGAAAGCTGAATTATTTGTGATGTGGACCAGTTGGTAAATTCAAGCCTTTTTCTAGGCTAGGTATAGGCCAAAAAATTGTTCTCAGGGTTATCAGGCATGCGAGGGTTAGTCTACACCTGTGAGAACAGCCAATAAAGAAGAGCTTGATCTCAGCCAAAATACAGCAAAGGGCTGCTTGGAGCCAAAACTGTCAAGAATGTATCTCACCGAATTTGGATGAGATTCTCAAGAACAGAGTCAAGGTAATGAGCATTAAGGAGTAAGAATCAGACAAGTTAAGGGACAACATACAAAGAATGTCACACATAAAGAAATCAAAGGGTCATTAAGAAGACAAGAAAGTAGCGGGGGAAACAGACTTATTCTTCAAGAAAAGCTAAAGTGATTGAATGAAATAAAATATGTGCTAAAAAACGAATTTCAAAATGCAAACCCAACAGACAAAATAAAGCATTTTAATTACTATATACGCAAAGACTTGGAGTTAAAAAACCAAAACAAGAACATGATCAGCGTAACTCAAAATGAAAGATTAACAACAAAAATTCAAGACTCCAGCTGCAATACTGAAGGATTTACTAGACAAAAAACAAAACTCTTGGAATTGACAGAGTTCTAACTAAAATGTTTCAGCAAACTGATGCAGTGCTGGAAGCATGCACTAGTCTTTGCCAACACTTGGAAGGCAGAAATCTGGTCAACTTCCAGGAAGAAATCCACTCCAAAGAAAAGTGAAGCAACATAATACAAAAGTAACTGACCAACGTCATTAATATCACAGCAAGTAACATTTTGCAAGAAGTACCATACATATTCATATATAAGCGGAGTTTCCCAGCACATTTTTTATACAGTTTCTGTGGTAAAATTAAGTGACTCGGCTAATACTTGGGGCGGCTTATACGTGAGTATATACGGTAATTCTAAAATGGCGAAGTAATATATAGGAAAACTGTTAGAAAATTTTAACCAGATTCAGAAGAAGATATGAAATTAGTTACCATTGCTAATGTCAATGAATCTTGGCTGAAAATACCCAACACTAGAAAAAACTGTTCACATGTGCTTTATATTTATAGACTATACAAAGGGAATGACTGAATGGATCATAATAAAAGATGGATAAACTGAGAACAATGGGAACACATCATTGTGTTAATGTAGAACCAACTGGCCAACAGGCAGTCATTCAAACAAAATAAGGGTATATTGCATGGCTAGAAATCAAGAGAAATGTATATTAACATTGTATCACAATAAGTGATCTGTATACTGTTCTGTATGTTGAAAGGCAAGGAATTTACTTTAAGAATTAGGATGCCTCCTACTCAAGCCATGGTATTTCTCAGTAGTCATATATGCCTATGAAAGTTGGAAAATGAATAAAGAAAACCAAAGAACTGATATGTTTGATATATGGTGTTGGCAAAGAACATTACAAGAAAGAACTACTGTCTTGGAAGTAATGTGGCTAAGAAGCTCCTTCGAAGAACGAATGGGAGGCTTTATCTCATGTCTTTTGGACATGCTCTCAGAAGTGATCAGTCCCTGGTACAAGACATGTGAGAGAAAACAGAGGGTCAGAAAAGGAGCACCTTCAATAAAGTGGCTACAACTGGCTCCAATATCATTGTGATGTTAGCACCGAGCAGCACGGTATTTCCGTCTGTCTTATACAGGCTGCTGAGTCAGAAACAACAAGACAGCATCTAACAATATAAACAGGATATTTACTGTACCTTACTCACTATCACATTCCTGTAACATATGGTCTTGCCACTTAAGATATTCAGAATATACCTGACCGGGGGGTGGACCTGTACTTCTCTCGTTATGTACTCCTCACGTTATGAGGAGAGATCAGAGATCCACTAAATGCCTTGCATGCAAATCTCACGGCCATTAAGCCCATGCTGACTCACAGGGACCGCCTATGACAGTGGTTCTCAACCATCCCCTAATGCCTCGACCCTTAATACCGTTCCTTATGTGGTGACCCCACCCCCACTCTCCGCAAACCATAAAATTATTTTCTCCCCTAGTTCATAATTGTCATTTTGCTAGTGTTATGAATCAGGAGACACCTGTGAAAGGGTCATTTGACTATGGTTTTGAACTGCTGACAGGGCGGAGCACAGTCCAACACATAACCAATCCATCACCAGGATGCACTAAATCCTCACAACCAGCGTATGAAGTAACCAACACCATCTTCTCCATTTAAAAATTTTAAGGCAAATCTAACTTCCGACTCCAAGACATTGTAATTACTTCACCAAGTCTGGGACGTTGTTATGGCTGCTTGGTGCCATTAAGTGGCTTCAGTTTCATGGTGACCCTAGTACAACAGAGTGAAACTTCTCCTAGGTCGGCACCATCCCAACTGCTCTGTTTGAGCCCCCTGTTGCTGCCATTGTGTCAATACATCTTGTCAAGTGTCTTCTTTTTGTTGTCCTTCCTCTTTGCCAAGCATGATGTCCTCCTTCTCCAGGGACTGGTCTCTCCTGATAACATGTCCAAAGTGTCTGAGACAAAGTCATCCTTGTCTCTAAGGAGCAATGGTTGGCTGTACTTCTTCCAAGGCAGTTCATGGTACTTTCAATATTCTTCACCAACACTCTCGTGCCAACACACTGATTTTCCTTTAGTCTTCTTTAGTCAATGTCCAAGTTTCACAAGTATATGAGGCAACTGAAAATACCATGAGGTAAGTCAGGTGTGTCTTAGTGCTCAAAGTAGCATCCTTGCTTTTTAACACTTCAACAGGTCTTGTGCAGCAAATTTCCCAGTCTCTTTACTGTATTCCCATAAGCCCTGACTGGATTTTTGGCTGAAAGGGTCTTCTTGAAGAAGTCCCTGTGATAGAGGTCTAACAGAGGCAGGGCTTGCTACATGGTGTGTGCAAAGACTCATGTAGGACTACTAATGATGGTGGTCAGACTTGAACCTGGTCTCTGGAAATAACATCGAAAGAAAACTGCTGGTAGTTGCAAGAATGCAATACAATTGTCAATTGTTAATGACACTCTTTTGACAAACTACAAGATGGAAATGTTACTGTACACCAAACTTGCTTCAGTCATGCTCACAATCCCATTTCTCTCTCTCCAGCCAATTGTATGCCTGTCCATAAAAATACTGATAGTTATGTTTAATTACTCCTCCCTACTGATGTCATGCTATCTGATGTTTCTCTTTAAGACTGATATATGGAAAACTTTTATAACACATAGTTCTTTTGTTTGTGTGCCAAAAATGACCCCACACAGTCAAAAGCTCTGTAACATTTATTCTCAGCTTGCCGACATGACTGGCAGACCTTGTTTAGGTAAATCAAGTTCTTCACCCTGGCTCTATATTAGAACCACCTGAGGAGCATTAAAGACATGCTGACGTCAGAAACTAACCCTGAAATGGTGAGGCAATTAATACAGGCTGGATTCCTCCCTGGGATCACATGTTGCTTGTTTCAGTCTGAGTTTGTACTGTTAGGTTCTCCAAGTGCTTCAAATAAACCACTTCAAGAGAAAAAAATAAACAAGTAAAACTACTTCAGAGTAAGGCTTTAGGGAAGTACAAGGTAAGTCTAAAAGTCTACCTACAAAATTAGAGAAACATTTATCGCACCTGAAGTTTTGTTTCCATCTCTCTAGGCCCTCTCTGAAGAGCCTGGGTAGCACATGGGGTACGCATTAGACGGCCAAGTGTAAGGTCATTGGTTCAAACCCACTGGCAGATGCTCAGGAGATGGATGAAGCGTTCTGCTCCCTGTATAGGGCTGCTGAGAACAGATCGACTCGCTGAGCTGATAATGGGTTTGGTTTTTTGGCGGGTGATTTAACCGTTCCCTAAAGCATCCTGTGCTCTTCAGTTTATACCAATATCAAAATAGTAGTATGAGCACTCTGAAGAGACTCAAATCCCGTTCTTTAAGTTTGAATAGTGTGAAGGAGCAAGGAAGATCAGAGCTGTGGGGCAGGTGGGCTAAGGCTTCCCACCCAGCCTTGTCAGGCAACCCTGTTACCCTCAAAGAATGAGCAGGTGCTTTGTCATAATGGAAAACGATTCTTTGGGACCACTGCCCTGGCCTTTCTTCACAAGGAAGTTTTCATTTTCTTAAAATGTCTTCCTAATAAGTCCCTGTGATCACCCTGTGTTCTTTAAGACAAGCTATCAAGAGCACACCCCATTGGGATCCCAAACGCTATCACCGAGATCTGAGCAACCCATTGGGTCTTGAATGTAACTGGTTTGAAAGGGCTTTTTCTCCCTTTCTTTCTCAAAGGCAGCCTAACGAGATTGAGACAAGAGTAGTACTGAGAGTACTTGACTGCAGCCAACCACTGACGACAGAAAGATGTTTAACCGTGCAAAATGTCTGGAGTGAATCCATGCAGGCATGACCTGAGACACTGATGGCAATACTTCTGCACTCACCCTCGCGATGCAGCGTAACTGGTTCTGTTTTGCTGTCATTCCTCAGGGGGCTGTAAGCAACAAGGCTGTTTGCACCTGCACAAAGTTCCCTACCTCTGTTTTAAAGTGAGCTCTTTGTGACGGGATACATAAGCATCTATAGCTTTGGAGTTCATTTTGACTGAGTGCCCTCAGCAAGAGCACAAAGGAGTCCTGGCCGTGCAACGACAGAGCATTTGGCTGCTAACTGAAAGGTTGGTGGCTTGAAACCACCACTGGCTTCCTGAAAGAAGACCTGGGGATCACCCCCCATGAATAGCCCCATAACCAACACTCACAGGGGGGGTCTTACTTTGACATCCAAGGTCAGAATCCAAAGGCAGACCAGGTTTTCTACTCTGTATAGAGTTACAGGCTCGGGAACTCACAGAGGCAGTTCTATCCTGTCCAAGAGGATCACTGTGAGTGACAAGGCGTTCAGTGACATGGCCTGGGAAGGGTCTGGGAAGGGTCACAGTGAATTTTTTTCGAAGAAGCCATTTCTCTCGAAGCTCACTTTGATGGCCGATTTCAGAGAGCAGTGTGGGGTTGTGCGATTTTGTTTCCTGCTCAGGAAAAATGCTGTAGGAACTATTGTGATGTTGAATACAGCTTACAAGGACAGCATTAAGGAAAAACTCAAGTGTAAGAGAGGTTTATTCATTTCAAAAAAGATGCAAGGTCAGTTGATGGATATCTGTCAACTTCCCAAATGGACAAAATTGTCACCTCATAGTCCATTTGGTGTTCGTTCAACCAGATCAGACTGTCGATAAAGCTTTCTACTTAGAAATTCTGAAAAAAATTGCATAACAATGTGGGACAAAAAAAGGCCTGACGTGTAGCAGATGGGGGACGTGGCACCACAATGCACCTGCTCGTGCAGCCACTTCAGTGCACCAGTTTTGGGCAAAAACAGCATGCCTCTCTTGCCCCAAGAATCTCTCTACATGTGACCTCTTTTGGTTCTGTGAGTGAAGAGGGACATGAAAGGACAGCGATTCAATGAAGTAAAGGAAGTGTAAAAAAAACGAGGGAGGTGCTGTCAGCTATCCAAACAGATGAGTTTGGGAAATGTTTCCAAGAATGGAATCATCACAGATTTGACAGATGTATTAAGTGTAATGGTGAGTACTTGGAAAGTTGATAAGGTTGTTTTGTAAAAAAGTCTGTTTGTTTTTTTTTTGGGGGGGGCGCGATTACCCTCATACATAGACACTCCTGGATCTTAATAAATGGTTGAAGGACACAGGATTAATATACAAAAGTCCACTGCTTTCTTCTGTGTCAGCAATGAAAAATTATATGATATTAAAAACAGTATCATTTACATTAGCACCAAAAATAAAGTATTTAGATGTAATTTTAATAAAATGTGTATAAGATCTATGAGGAAAAACTACAATTCTGATGAAAGAAAGCTCTGAACTTTCTGTTCAGTTTTTTCAAACCTAAAAAAGTAAAATGTGATTAAATTGTTATTCTTTACTTTTGTTTTTTCAAAATTGTGTGTGTGTGTGTGTGTGTGTGTAAAATCTTCCTCTGACAAACCTTTATCCTTGCTAACAGATGAAAGATGGGGTCCACTTCAAATATTTCTTAGAAGTCTGGGAGAAGAAAGAGGAGCCCAGGCTGAGCCATTGCTGGCCAGGTGGAGAAGAGGTTGGGCCATATGAACGGTTCCTAACTGGCTTCCTGCCAGTGCTGCAGATTCTGGGAGGTAAGATCCACAGCCTGAATTCCTCCATCAATCACTGTCAGGGAACAACTATTACCTTAAAAGAATTTTATTCTCAAAGTAAATGTAATGCCACAAAATCTCCCCCTTAGCATATTATGTAAAATCAATATCTAGACTTTCATTTAATTCTGGCTTCATTTACTGACTGATCTGTGAACTTGGCAGTTTCCGTATTTGGTTAAGGCTGGATCATTTTTCTAACATTGAACAAAGAAGGTAGCTATTGCCAAAATGTAAATTCAAAAAGCAGAAAGCTACATTAGTCTCTAACACATTTTATGACTCAAGTGGGACAGGGATTTCATTTCATAACCAGCTGAATCAAATAATATGAGAGCTAAATTGTGAAAGAAGAAATTTAAATATATACAATCTCAAAATTACAACAACAACAAAAAAAAAAGAGTGGAAAGAACAAATAAATCAACAAATAACCAAAAGGGTGGCGGTACCTACAGTTCACAAAGTACTCAACCTCCAGGCAGTTTTTGAAAGTGGGCCCAGTTTTAAGCACAGGCAGCAGTTTCTGATTTACAAGTGAATTCTGTTCCTAAATCCACCCTAACTCAGATTTATACTTAGGTCAGACACTTAGGAACTAACCGTTCACATCTCAGGTCAGTTAACATGTGCGTTGCTTTTGATGCATAGAGAAACATTTTCAGAAACATGAAAAAAAAATCACTAACATAATAATCATTATTTTGATGCTTGTCACAAATCAGAGCCCATTTCATACGATGAACCTCACATTGTTAGAAGGTGGTTCATTACTGTGGGTTGCACATAAGTCAGACAAGGAAGGCCTGTATCACCAATAGAAAAATAATGACACTTTCCTCCTGACACATGGGTTTAGTTTCCAAGACTCCAATGCACTTAATATCACTTCAGTGATATCTCAGTTGAAAGAGCCTATTTCATTATTATTCTGTTGAACCTCTCAGTGACGGTCCATATTTCTTATTAATGTTAAATCTACTGGTAATTTTGGGGAAGGGGAGAAGGTAATACAATCTCTGGTATTCAAGAAAGTGGTCTGATCATAAAAATGAAGCTTAATGAAAAAGTACAATGACTTCAATATTTCTAAGTATTTAGAAAATGTAAAGCATTGCTGTGGGAAATAAATATGCTTGTCTGTGGGACATATAGCAAACAATGTCAGTTTTAAAGTCTACTTCACTTTTGCCATACACCAAGTTCACTCATTGTGAAACCAGAGAGAACTGTCTACCAGTTAATTGATGGCCATCCACACTGCCCAATGTGGCATCTACTCGTAACCAAAGTTAGTCAGTACGTGTAATTTAAGAAATGTACACTTTAGCAACTTAGTGTATATCACCAAGCCAACAACTTGCAAGTATTCCCACATTTTAAAAAGATGATAATTCTTCTACAGCAAAACAACAAAAAGGCAAAAGCAATTTCCTAATACAAAGAGAAAAATTTTTCTAAAAACCATAGTTTCCTAACATTTTGGTAGCATTAGACAGCTTTGACATGGTCATGTGGAACTTGTGCATAGACCAAGAGGCAGGCTTTCAAAGGGAATACTACACGGATTAAAATCAGTAAAGGTATGCACCAGGGTTGTTATCTTTTCATCACTCTTTTTCAATCTGTGTGGTGAGCAAATCATCAGAGAATCATCTGGACTATCTGAAGGAGGCATCAGGATTGGAGGACGGCTTATGAACATGCAGATGACACAATTGCCAAGGAAAATGAAAGGCTCAAGCCTTCAGTATGGACTGCAAATCCAAGCAAAAATAAACCCTAATCACCGGATCTATAGTATCTTGATGCTCCCCTTGCAGAGACATGACAGCTGCTGGGTAGGGATTTGAACTTGGAAGAACTGATCCAGGAAGCGTCCCCTTGGCACCAAGCCCCATGCCTCAGGTAAACAGAGCGCAATGGAATGGGAGGTCAGACTGTGGAGAAACAACTCATGGGTTCTAGTTAGCAGTGGAACCGTTCCTGCATAGGGGTCTCATACCTACATTCGAAAAATTAACGTTACAAGTACAAACACTTTATATACCAGTGCGATAACTTACAAAGTCTTACTTAATTTTTCTTTGGGGTTTTGCTTTCCTGACGTTAGTTTGCTTGTTTTTGTTTGTCTGTTTTTGTTGTCGGCTAGTTGGCTGGTTGCTGTTGTGTGGATAGCAGGCCGTAGGGGGGGTTGAATGTGTCATAATGCAACTGTCACAGTAAACTTGAGTCACACATATCCCAAGGACAAGCAGATGGATTCTGAGCCCCCAATGAATTCCAGCCCCAAGCCAAGAAGAATGAACTCTGGTAACATGGCCCTGCCTGATACTCACCTGCTTGAAATGATCACTGAAGATAAGGGTGGGTGCTACAGCAAAGTGTGGTGAAGAACACAGAAGGTGCCCCGTTTATCAATAGGAATAGTATCATAGGATTTAAAGACCTGTATGCAGAGAGTCATCTAAAGGAGGAGTCAACGAAGCCAACATGGAAGAAGCGTAATAAAATTCAAATATGACGTGAAAAGTATCAAAGCTGAAACTGTGAACACCCACTATGTGGAAGGCTGGGGAGACTGTGGGATCCCAAAACCCATCTGCACAGTGTCTAATCAGAACAATCCAATGGCAGATCTCCCATAGCAGTGGCTCTCAACCTTCCTAATGCTGCACCTCTTTAATACAGTTCCTCATGCTGTGGAGACCACCCCTCCCCCCAACCATAAAGTTATTTCCGTTGCTACTTCAAAACTGTAATTTTGCTACTGTTGTGAATCAGGCAACCTTAGTGAAAGGGTCATTCAACCCCAAATCCCCACCTCAAAGGGGTCGTGACCCACAGGTTGAGAACCGCAGCTCAATAGGTAAAGGTCTGGAAGAGCTCCCTATCCAATTTAAAGTGACCAGACGTCCTGTTTTCTAACAATTTAATAACATCCTGTGGCATTTTAAAATTAAAATAAATATATAACAATTCTATTTTTGCAAGCTATGAACATTTTTTTGCTCCACAGAGACCAAATTTTTAATCAAGCCCCCCACCCCCACCCCCACTCCCGGCCTGGTCAATGGTGCCCTGCTTAAAATCTGGTCACTTTATGCAACATACATCACTACAATCCTAAGTATGCTGGATCAAACTTGATAATTAGTCTGCTGATAATAATTGACATAAAACTTCATAATAAGTCCTCTAGACCCAACTTGAATTTGTTCTAGGTGCAAGGATCTCATTTACTCCGTAACAGAAACTTCTTCCCTGGCTTTTAAAATATTGATGATGATCCTTTTTTTTTCTTACTCATTGTTTGTATTTTTACCTTTATACGACTACTGTTTTATCCTTAGCACTTCATTTTTGTTCTTTATTGTTTCTGTGAGGTGTACCAGTGTGTGAAGCACAGGAGGAATGGATACATACAGAAAATAACTGATGCCAGGGTTTGTAGGGATGCAAGGAGGGGAAGATGGAGCCTGAGGGGATTTCGGGAGTAACAAGGAAGGTTTTAAGGGCAAATTAATGGGGGGGGGCGCAGATAATGCTCTGAAATTGATTGTAGTAATGTTTGATGATTCTTCTTGACATGACTGAACTGTTGAGTTGTGTGATATATGGACTAAGTGCCAAAAAAAACTATTAAAATTTTTTGTTAATTAAAAAAAAAAGGCAAGCAAAAATCCTCACAAGTGGATCAATGAGTAATGTCATGAGAGAAGATAGAAGATAATGAGCAATGTCATGACAGAAGATGGAAGATCTCAAGAGTTTTGTTTTTCTTAGATCCACAAACAATGCTCAGAGACTTAGCAGTCGAGAAAGCAAGTGGCGTGTTGCATTGGGCAAATCTGATACACATCTTTAAGGTGATAAAAAGCAAAAGTATCACTTTGAAGATGAAGGTGTGCCTGACTCAAGTATTTACTGCCTCATAAATATGGGATAGTTGCACAATAAATAAGAAAGACAAGTGAAACAGATGATTGAATCCCGTGCTGGCTAGGACCCCTCTACATCCCATAGACTTCCAGAACAGTCCATAGGAACTGTCATAGCACCTGTGACTGACTGGTGTTTCAGTGAGTCTGCTTCAGTTTTCTTAAAAGCAGTCAGTACTTGCTAAAATACAACTAGGAACAAAAATAAAAGACCATCTAGGAGTTGGAATCAATTCAATGACGGTGAGCTTGGGACTTTTTTTTTTTTTTTTTTGGCTTCCAGGAAAAGAGGCTGGTAAGATAGGATACCACAATTTGTATTGATGTTCAGATCCAAAGGATTGGGGAGAAAAAAATGAAACCTTCAATGAAGCCCATAGAGAGCAATCGTTATTTTTTTCTGAAGGGGTACTTTTCGCAGATTTGCCACCGCCATCAGCAAAAATAGTGTGTACTTCTCTGGCATATATAAAGGGGCTTCAAAAAATTCATGTAAAAATTCGATTTTCTTTTCATTCGACTTTTATATACATTTTTGATGCCTTTGTGTGTAAGTTTGCATTTCAACCCTTTCAGTTCAAATCGAATTGTTGGTCATCAAACAGATGAGTGTGTAGAATACACTGTACTTTGTTATTAAACCTAATCTTTATAGGACATATCCATTTTACAGATGCTCTTCAACACATAGCAGTTTACCAAGAAAAAATAAACCTCTCTTCTCTTTCGGTATATTTTCCCATTCATTGGCAAATGAATACACTGGGTACCACAATTTAAATATTTACAAAAACAAAACTGTGAACTAATTGGGAAAGTAAATGCAAACAAACTTTCATGTAAATGCTAAAATTGGAAGCTTTACTATAAAGAAATATGTAAAGTGGACCTGGTAAAATAAAGGTGAGAGAAGTTGAGAACTGGCAAAGACTTATTTTTAAGTAAGTGAATGTTTGGGAGACTTCTCCCACAATCTCTGAATTAAAGGGAGTCCTGCTGGCATGGTGAGCGTAGTGTTGGCCTGCTAATACGGTCAGCAGTTCAAACCCACCAGCCACTTCTCCAGAGAAAGATGCTCTTGTTCCCACAAAGATTCACAGCCTCAGCATTCCCAGGGGGCAGTTCTCCCTTGTCCTGTAATTAAGGATTTCTAGCTCGCTGCCGCACCTCCTTCTGACATCAGCTATACTCTACCCCTCCCTAACATTTTTCAGTTTTGGTACTCCCTGAGCAGAAAGTTGGCTCGACTCTAATTTTCCAGTTAGAATTATATAAGCTAAACCAAGAGAGATGCCTATGACGCTAGGAACAGTCCTGTTTGTGCTCTCTGCAGTTAAGGCATGCGGCCACTGTTTCCTTGAAAACATGACATGATCTGTCATCTCAGGCTTCATCCGCAGCAGCACCTGGGCCCTTCCTAAGACCAGAGAACCATTACTAAACTGCTGATTTGTTTGTCCCACAATCTTTTGTGAAGCATCAAGGCTTTCATCATTTCCAATCTTCCAAATACATTTGTTATTGGTACTTGCTTGAATTTTAGCAGAAATCATATTGCTCTGATAAGGGCACTCTTCAAACTGATGTCGTATCCTTAAAGGCCACAAACTGGGTCCTGTTCAGAGATGTTGGATGAGCTGAGTACAAGTCTATTTTATTGCCAAACAAATTAGAAATCCATGCATAGTTTATTTCTTAATTCATTTTTTCCATATTTTTGAAGACCCCCCTCATATTAAAAGGTGTCAGCAGCTTTCTTGAGTAAAAGAAAGCTACACAACACTAACTTGCCTAAACAAACAATAAAACTACGCAATCTAAATGTCAGACCTTGGTTTCTACTTGCTATCGTGCAAAAAGCAATGCTAACCAAATCAGCTCTCTCCTTTTTCATCCACTCACTCACTGCCACCCAATAGGGCAGAGTAGAACTGCCCAGTGAATTTCTAAGACTATACTCTTCACAGGAGTACAAATCACCCCAATGTTCTTTTCCCCACCATAGTTAACAAAAAACTAGAAATCAAGGGAGAAGATGGAAATATTAATTAAAAACAGCACTTGCAGAGAAAGATCAACTGTCTCTGCACCTAAAATCCCAAGTCACAGAGCATTCATAGAAATAACATTTATATACCTGGTGGGTTCTTAAGGTCTATTGTCCAGTATGACTTATGTTGCTAAATAATACTATGCCATCCCAACATGACTAACGTGTTCCAAATGCTGAGATTAAAGAAAAAGAGGGGTCTGACTTCAACCCCTTACTCCAAGATGTGAATGAAATATACCAGCAGGAAACAGGGAACCAGTAGAGAGGTGGAGGGACCCGTCCTAATCCAAACTTTGTGGACAGGTGCTCCCCCCACACCCCAGAAAAATTTACTTCAGAGGACAGCACTGAAGCTGCAGCTTAGGGAGAGGGACATGTTTGATCAGAGCACACAGAAGCAAAGGAAGGGGGAGGAAGAGAGAATGGAGGACATCCTGGCCCACCAAGCCTTGAGGATGATATTCTCGCTCAGAGCAGCCCATGCACACAGAGGACCATAGGGCCAGTCCTACTACAAGACATGACATCCCTCACTGACCCACAGTCCTACAGGGGACAACAATGGAGACACAATGTGGAAATTGCACCTGATCTGACCCTACCACACTGAGGCAAAACACTAAGATACGCAACAGAACAGCAAGGGGAGCACAGCAAGGAAGTCCTGAGGGAATGGCAAAAATAGACTTTGGGGCCAGGGCCTGGCACCTTAACTTGATGGGAAAACACTCCTAAAGGTTAACAAACAGACTTGCAGGCTTTTCTCTTTTTTTGTCATTGGTTTTTGTTGTTGTTTCCTTTTCTTCTGTTGCTTTGTTTTGCTGTCTCGCTTTTTGTTTTGTGTGTGTGTGTGTGTGTGTGTGTGTGTGTGTGCAATTGTTATCTCTGAGAGTCTATCTAGATTAGATATGTGAGATTAACAATCTGGAGGAGAAAACAAGCAGAACTGGGCTGGTGATTCTGAGGAGGTTATGGGAAAGAAGGAGGTGGGGGAAAGGAAGTGGTGTTAATAAACCCAGGGAAAAAGGAACAACAACTATCCAAAATAGGTGGCAAGGCGGTGTGAGAGGGCTGGAGCACTTGATCAAGGTCAATGTAACCGAGAGGAAATACTGAAACCCAAATGAAGGCCAGACAGGAGAGTGGGACAAGAGGAGACTAAAGGAAACAGAGGAGAGAACCAGGGGGCAAAGGGCATTCACAGAGGCCTGAATACAGGCATGTTCTTACGTGAACATATTTATATATGATGACGGGGACATATATCTATGTCCACACATTTATACGTTTAGCATTAAGGTACCAGATGGACATCGGGCGTCCACTGAAATACTCCCTCAATGAAAAGCCACTTTGTTCTATTAATGTGGCATCCAAAATAAAACAATAAAATAACAATAAATAAATAAACTGGCACACAATCGCTGAAGACAAAGCAGGTTCATAAGCAAACATGGTGAAGAAAGCAGATGGTGCCTGGCTATCAAAAGATACAGCATCTGAGGTCTTAAAGGTCTGAAGATAAACAAGCAGCCATCTAGCTTAGAAGCAACAAAACCCACATGGGAAAAGCACACCAGTCTGTGTGATCATGAGGTGCCAATGGGATCAGGTATCAAGCACCAAAGAACAAAAAATCATCATTGTGAATGAGGGGAAGTGCAGAGTGGGGACCCAAAGCCCATCTGTAGGCAACTAAACATCCCCTCACAGAAAGGTTGCAGGGAGGAGACGAGTCAGTCAGGGTGCACTACATCACTGATGAAACATTCAACTTTCCTCTAGTGCTTATATGCTTCCTCCCTACCACTGTCACGATCCCAATTCTACCTTACAAATCCAGCTAGAGCAGAGGATGCACACTCAGGACCAGTGGTGAGTGGCAATATTGGGAGCGTGAAGGGAAAGTTGGGTAAAAAGGGGGAACTAATTACAAGCATCTACGTATAACCCCCTGTGGGGGAAAGACAACAGAAAAATGGGTGAAGGGAGATATCAGACAATATAAGACATGATAAAATAATAATAATTTATAAATTATCAAGAGCTCGTGAGAGAGGGAAGAGTGGGGTGGGTGGGGAAAAATGAGGAGCTGATAACAAGAGGTCAAGTAGAAAGCAAATGTCTTGAGAATGATGAGGGTGACAAGTGTACAAATGTGCTTGACACAATGAATGGATGTGTGGATTGTGATAAGAGTTGTATGAGCCCCTAATGATTTTTTTTTTAATTTTTAGTTAAAAAATGCTGGGATTAAAGAGGCACAAAATTATGTAAAGTTATACATGAAATTCATTAATAGTAAAATGTTGTGGTGCTCAAAATGATTTCCAAAGTCATATAACTGAAAAATTCAGACATATGAAGCAAAATTTTCTCCACTTAAGTAACCTTGAGGGGAACGCCCAAGCCATGTAACTGCTTTTTGTTTAAAACATTAAAATAAAAGGTCAAACTATATCCTTCCAGGGATTAGATTTTCAGACAAGAGCTTCCGTTCTATAAATGTTAAACAAGCTGTGAGCTAGTCTCTGTAACTTCATAAAACAACATTTTAAAAAGTATACAGCGATACATGTGAGCATAGCATAAATCTTAACACATATGAAATATTCATCTCAGTTTACAAAGCACTTCCCCCAGCATTTTCTCATTTGGCCCAAATAACTGTCCAGCTACGTATAACATGAATAAGATGTAGCCCAAAAGCTGTTGGGAGCATCAGAAAAAATCTAGTCAAGTGATTCTACACAAAGTCCTATAAACAGTAGGTACTCAATTAACACAAGTACTTTTTCTGTCAAATAATAAACTAGTAAGTAAAAAGGCAATAATCGACTCATAAATACTTCAGAGCTTTTGTACGGCACCCTTCTAAGAGAAACACTTGTTAGGGAGTTGACCACACACCAGGCAGTAGTACATGTTACAGAGCAGAACTGCTACACAGGTTTTGCTTTTGTTTTAACACTTTTGTTGACATGTAATTCACATAGCTACTACACAATTCAAAGTTTAAATGTACTAAAAGGATTTAAGCAATCATCACAATGAATTTTGGAACATTTTCTCCTTTAGTACTTGTTACATCCTCGTGTTCCCCCAACCTCACCTGCCATAACCCCATGAAACTTAATAAAGTTAGGTCTTTGTACATTTACCCATCCTGGATTTTATACAAAGAAAACGATATACACCCAAAGGTCCAACAATAACAAAAGTTTCTTAAATCTCAAGTTGAAAAGATAAAATAACAAAAGCTTGAACGAATTTAAAATGTGTCCAAAGGGAGGGGGAATGTTGTTGAGGGAGGGTGGTACTGGAGATGAGGGACCGATTTTTTTAATGTACCATTTTCTGTATTTCTCCTCTGGGCTGATCTGAAAATGTCCTCGGCTTTCCATTTCCTCCATTATTGGGTGCCATCAACTCGACTTCGACCCACGGCCCCCCTGTGGGCACAGAAGGAAACACTGCACGGCCCGGCCCTGCGCCATCCTCACGAGTGTTCCCCTGCCCGAGTCCACTGATGCAGCGGCCACTGTGCCCCTCCATCTCCTGGAGGGCCGCCCTCACCTTCGCCACCCCACTTCACCACACACGAGGTCCCTCCCCAGGGATGGGTCTCTTCTGACAGCATGTCCAGGATATGTAAAACAAAGTCTTGCCTCCTGCCTCTTGCCTTACTTCGGTCAATACAGATTGCTTTGTCCCTTTAGCAGTCCGAGGTACTGTCGATATTCCTCACCAGCAGTTAAAATACATTTATTGTAGGCGCTTTGTCCTCAAAGTAACATCCTTGATCTTCAGTACTCAAAGATTACTTGTACAGATTTCCCTAACGTAATACATCTTTTTAACTCTTGACTGCTGCTCTCACGAGCAGTGATTGTGGATCCAAGTAAGGCAAACTCCTTGAAAACGTCAACCTTTTCTCTATTTATCAGGATGTTTCTCATTGGTCCAGTTGTGAAGACTTTGGTTTTCCTTACATTGAGTTGTAATCCATACTGAGGCTTCAACCCTTGATTTTTATCAGCAAGTGCTTCAATTCCTCATTTCAGCAGGCAAGATTATGTCACCTTCACACTGGAGGTTGTTAATAAGCCTTCCTCCAATCCTGCTTCATTTAATCCAGCTTCTCTGATGATGAGCTCAGCATATAGACTGGACAAGTATGGGAGAGGATACAACCCCGACAGACAACCTTCCTGATTTTAAACCATTCAGGATTCCCTCATTCTGTTCACACAACTGCCTCTTGATTCATGCACAAATTTTGAATGAGCGCAATGAAATATTCCAAAATTCCCAGTCTCTTCAAGGTTATCAACAGTTTACCAGGGTTCACACAGTCGAATGCTTTTGCATAGTCAAGGAAACCCAAGTAAACATCTTTCTGGTGTTCTGTTTTGAGCCGAGATCCATGTGGCATCAGCAATATCCCTTGTTCTACGTTCTTCTGATTCTGGCCTGAACTTCTGGCAGTCCTCTGTCAATGCATTACTGCCACCATTGTTGGAAATCATAAGCAAAATTTTACTTCTGTGAAATATCAAATCATTCATACTGTTGGTCACATTCCTTTGGAATGGGCAATAATATGCATCTCTTCCAGTCAGCTGTTCTGGTAGCTATCTTTCTACGATTTTCTAGCATAGATGAGTGAATGCTTCCAGTGCTTCAAGTGTTCTGAAACATTTCATTGAGTATTCCAATCAATTCCTGGAGTGTGGTTCTTGGCAAATGCATTTAGTCCAGTCTGAACTTCCTTCAGCATTTTTGATTCTTGCTAATGCATTAAGATGGCTCTTTGGTAGTTAGTCTGTATTTTTTCCATCTTCTCTTGATGCTTCTTGAAGGGAAACAGTGGGTGATGTGATATGAAAATAATAATTTATAATTTATCAAGGGTTCATGAGAGAGGGAGGGAGGAAGGAGGAAGAAAAATGAGAAGCTGATATCAAGGGTTCAAGTAGAAAGAAAATGCTTTGAAATGATGGCAACATACTATATGTACAAATGTGTTTGACAAAATGGATGTATGTATAGATTGTGATAAGAGCTGTAAGAGCCCCCAATGAAAGTATTTAATAAAAAATAAAATGAAAACAGAGGGAGGGAGTTCTACCCTGTCCTTTGGAGTCACTATGAGTCAACATCAGGTGAGACCAGCTATTTGCCCAAAACAGCCTTGTACACGTTCAGTAACTGTGGCAGTCACCTAATCTGGTGTCAATTTGAGGTCTAAGAGTGTAGAGATGGAATCTAGCTTGTCGGTCTGGGGACAGTCAATGAGACCTCTGTGTGTGCATGACTTTCTCCTCTGAAAATTCTGGGAAATCTGGTACTTCCTTCTTGGAAGCAGGAGACACCCTCTCACTCGCTTGGAGATGCTCCACTGACAAGACACATGAAAGTACCTTAGTGCCCTGAACCTGCCAAAGCACATGGATGCAACGAGACCTCTGAAGTTGGAGAAGCCACAAAAAGACCCCTGCCAGCACTGAGATGTTCCTACCATCACTGACTTTGCACCTACTGGCCTGTCATCTTCCTGTATTTGGCATCATGTGCTTTGTGAGTCTGAAAAGAACTTTATAGATTGCTGTCAGACATATGGGCTAATATCGGACTTATGGACTTGATCTGGAGTGGGTTAGAATGTTTTTCTCAATGTTCACTTGTGCTTGTATAAAAATCTGTCATTCATATATGTGTGTGTGTGTGTCTGTGTGTGTTTGTGAATTTTGTTCTCTAGTCTACTCAGACTAACACAGTAACTATGAAGAAAACATTTCACATATCCTGGTGGCCCTATGTGTTAAGGTACAGCTGTTCCATCACTTGTATAATTAAAAGATTAAAAGAGGAGAACAAGCTGTTTAACTGTCCTTTAATAGCAAAATGGGATGTTATTATATTCACAGAATACAATACCACAAACTACTAAAAATAAATGACTCACATCACCCACTAATCTTACAATGCTGTGAGCATAAAAGGAAAAGCATATTAACACAAATTTCAGAAAATGAGGGAAGATAAATGGAGAAGAGACTAGAAAGGTATTTCTTATGTCTTATTTCTCAAGTGAGTGGGGCTTAACTTAGGTGTTTATCATTTACATTTTAGATTATAGGAACTTTTGCATGTATATTTGATTTTTTTAAAGTTATTTGCCAATGTTCTCAGGGGTCTTTCAGAAATTCGGATTCAAAGAACTGGTGGTGCTGGGTTTTACAGTGAGTCCTGGGGGGCGGGGATCAAAGACTAAATTACAGACTTCATTGACTTCAAGAAGAGAAAAGAAAAAGGGATCTAAGAATAAAATTGAATTAGGCTAAAAGCAAAAAGTAAATTAAAATCTAAGTTAGGTTGAAGGAAAGGGAAAATTAAAGACCCCAAAGAGGAGATAAGATGAAATCAAGGGGAGGGAAGGAAAGAAGCAAGAATACAAGAATCAGGCTTGGCCAAAGTGCCAAGAACAAACACAATTACAAATGGGGCTAACACTGGCTCTCTGGCTCATTGATGTCTAGACAAGGCTAAGAGTGGTCTTGAGAATAGAGGCTGTACAGCTTGCTCCCAGCACCTCAATGAACCCGCCATCATCAGTTCCGACTCACAGAGACCCTACAAGACAGGGTAGAAGAACACCCCCTTTGGGTTTTTGAGACTTTAATTCCTAAAGGGAGTAGAAAGTCTCATCTTTCTTCTGCAGAGAAGCAGGTGGTTTTGAACAGCTGACCTTGCAGCTAGCAGTCGTCCAATGCATAGCCACTACATCACCATGGTTCTTTTTCAGCATCTAGCAAGACAAAATTTGCTGTATGGTAGGCAATCAGTAAGCATTTATTAAAAAATAAATTAAAAACAAAACACATCTAGAGTACACCAATTCCAAATCAACTATACGGAACGCAAAAAACTAAAGGGGAGGAGAAAAGTACCTAAGTCACATGTTTAATTCCATATACACCAACCAGAGAGAACCTACAAGCAGAACTTCAAAAACAAAAGGAAGAGCTCATTCTATGAAAAGCCCCCCAGTCCCACAGTGCAGGAATGTGTAGTTAGTTCCTACCAAAGACAGAAAGAATAAAATATAAAAGCAAGGACTGACTCTTGGACAATAAATTCAGTGGAAAGTCCCTGAAGACATCCAAGGAAGAAGCAAACATATCTGATCGCTCACATGCAGTGAATGTTTTAACGATGAAAGAGGAACTGAGGGGTGTTTACTACGCAATAGGTACTATGCTCAGCACTTCATGTACCTCATCTAATTCTCACAATCCTTAGAAACACTGCATCTTCGTGCCCATGTGAAAAAGGTAAAAGCGAGGTCTAGTAAGATGAAATCACATGGCTAATGAGAACGTAAGAATTTGAAGATAGGTCTGTGTTGGAGAAAGCAGTCAAAATGCCCTAGAAGGGAAGAGATTGTCTCACATACTGTGGCCAAGTTGTCAGGGAGAACAATCCCTGGAAAAGGACACCTTGTTTAGGAGAGGGTCAGCCAAAAAGAGGGAGCCTCCCCACGAGATACAGTGACACACTAACGGCAACGGTGGGGGTGCAAGGATGAGGCACAACCCGTCGGTGCTATGTTAAGCGCTTTCTTATGTCATTGTTCCTCCCTCTGAGTGGTACTAAAGGAGCCTTGGTAGCACAGTAATTAAGCACTCAGCCACCAACTCAAAAGTCAGCAGCTGGGACCCATCAGCTGCCCCAGAGCAAGAGCGGCGAGTGTCTGCTTCTGCAAAGATTTACGGCCTTGGAAATCCTATTCCCCTGTCCTACAGGGTCACTGTGCGTCAGAACAGACTTGAAGGCAATGAGTTTGGGGGTTTCTTGTGCTTGTGGAAGAGAAACCTCATGCTTGGCAGAGGGGCACTACAAAGGCGGAAGGCCCACGACATGAAATGACATGCTGGCTACAACAATGGGCTGAGGCGTAGCAACGGCTGTGAGGACAACTGTCAGGGTAGGGGCGGTGCACAGCTGGCAGTGCTTCGTTCCATAGGGTCGGATCCAACTCAACGGCACCTAACGGCTACTGTACGCAAGGGCCCTAGGAATCAGAACCGACCCCACGGGACCAAAGGGCAGTAACTCGAGTGAGCAAGCAAAGAGACAGGAGAAGGGGGGGATGGGGTTTAAGAAAGAAGTTTTCAATTTAGTGGAGCGCATCAAGTCTCAGGGAGGAATAGGACATTTATGTGCAGAAATGATGCATGAGTGAGCCACTTTCTGATTTACGCCACGTACACCGACGTCTGGGTCATAAACACAGAGCATTCATACACACAGGTATGCCCAGCACCTAGCACAAGATAGTGAGTAAACGAGTTGTTTAAATAGGCCCAATACGAAGTTCAAGGGGGCTTCAAAAAGTTTGGGGGTGGGGGGTATGGAACAAAATGATAATGGAATTTTTGAAGTTCCCCGTATGGTACCAGGGAAACATGAACGATTACTGTATATAAGCGAGTATAAGTCAACCTGAATATCCAGAGACATCTAATTTTACCATAAAAACTGCATTAAAAATATGCTGGAAAAACTCATCTTATATTCGAGTATAAACAGTAGGTGTGAGCAATCAAGAAGGAACCTAATCAACTGCCTGATAATCTAACTTTTCTGGTTTTGCTTATTAAAAGATCACTTTATTGAAGGGCTCTTATAGCTCTTATAACAATCCATACATCAGTTTTATCAAGCATATTTGTACATATGGTGTGCAATGTTATTAATATTGATCTATGAGAGTAAAAACAAGAGAAGTGTCTGTCTGTCTAAGAAATACTTCATTGGGCTTTTGCAAAGCCCCTAACTTGCTCTTGAGGACTGCCTCTGTGGTCTTTGGTAAGCTTCTTTTCCATCTGAATGCCACAGTGTCCCAGTCATCTCGGAAAGGGAACTACTGGATGTGGAGGGGAGCATCTCCATCGTTAAAAGATGTATCTTTCACATAAAAGATGAGACATACAGATGTATAAATCAAACTGATGAAGAGGCTGAATCGGTTCCATGGAGCAAAAAAGCTTTGAAAGGTCTGATAAGCAGTAATTTTGTGTGAGGCTGTTGAATCAAGAGCAAGTCTCTTGACCTTGCTGAACCCCCGCACTCGGCTCTTTCATCCAACAACCTCTCACAACACCGAGGACCGAGTTACTGGTGTACTGTTATCATCCATCACGTCAAACAGTGCTCGATACTTAGGAAAGGGCCCTAAAACATTTGTTGACTACCTACCTCTGAATATTGGCCCACTGAACTACAAGGCCGGGCATGCAAACCTACCAGCTACTCCTCAAGAGAAAGATGGGACTTTTGGCCCCTGTTAAGATGTACTGCCTGGGGCTGAGCCCCGGTGGCGTAGTGGTTGTGCGCAGGACTGCGGCCCACTGGGACGGAGGTTCAATTCCAGCAGTAGGGCTGGGCTTCCTACTCCCACCACCGGAGAGCAGTGATGCACCCCCCGCCCAAAAAAAAAAAAAAGATGTACTGCCTGGGGTAATTCTACTCTGTCCTATATCAGTATGAATCAGGATGGACTCCACAGCAGTAGATGTGCTTTGAGACCAAAAGTCATGACATTTAGTGGGTAAACTTAAGTTTACTTAAGTAAGTACTTAAGACATTACATTTAGTAAGTAAAACAGACACTTTCCGGGCCTCTTCCAACTGATTTTCAATCTCTAAAGATATGTTAGTCTCAGCCCTCCACTGCCTTCATTGGGGTTGGTAAAGTTTAAGTAGAATACTTACTTTCAAAATATGGTGCAAATGACATAGTCAAGGATTTTCCAAACCATTTGCAGCCTCTTTCAAACCCATAATGTCCAGAGACATTATGCTTATAATAAAAATGATCACAACAAACAATTTAGTATATACCATCATATAAATTTTCAGCAACCCTACGGCCGACCTACATCTCATTCCTATTAGACAGAGGAAGTGATGCTTAGCAAAGTCTAGCTTGCCTAAGATCACAGAACTTGTTAAATGGCAGAACTAAGAAGACTGAAAGGCTTTTACTCATCCAGGCTAGTAGTTTATACTTCCCATTTTAATTTCCTACATGTTCAACAGGTGAAAATCTTAAAGTTATGGATCGTTTCCACATAGACATTTTCATGTTGGATGCCACACAGTGACTCTAGAAGACAAAGCAGAATTACTCAACGGAGTTCCCTGAGTTTTATTTTTCACAATCGTCGATCAAACAGGTCTTTTCTTCCACAGAATGACTGTGGAACTGCCCACTTTCCGTGAGGCGCCAAGCACCAAGACGCCATGGCTCCTTCACATACACATAGCTCCTGGCAATTAAGTGGCTTGAATAAATCTTGAAAGACTCCCGTATCACAAAAGTAGAAAGCCTGTACTAGTAGAAAACAAACTTATTTTTTTAATCAAAGGTGTGCGAGAGAGACAGACGTGATTTTTAAAGGGGAGCGGGAAGGCTTTCAAAAAGAAGGGCGGCTGGAAGGCGGTACACGGGCACTTTACCTGGAAACAAGCGAAACAAAATTGCCCATCACCCTGCACTTGCCTCCTCCCAGCTTAGCGCATCCCCTTGACAGACTGCCTTAGGCCAGGGGTCGGCGAACTGCGGCTTGCCAGCCACAGGGGGCTCTGAAGTAACGTTTGAAGGTTCTTATTTCAGATCACAGTGATTTCATTTGTTTGGAAACGCATATTTAAGGCTCTTGGGTGATTTTAAAGTTGTTAGGAGGGGCAGGATTGGGTCTTGGGTCTCAGGAGTTCGCCAGCCCCTGCCTTGGGCGACTCAGTTCACAAACCTCCGCCACTGACGACATGGGAGGCGTTCTCTTCTGTCGCGTCCTGGACAGTGAACACCACGAGCGAGCTGCCACTGCGTCGTGGCTTTCAGGTACGGGGCTGAGAGGGTGGCTACAAAGCAAGCCTTATACTAGGGGGTGGCATGAGTCAGACCCCACAAGGAAGCGGTGAAAACCTGCCCTTTTCAAGCGCCCTCAGGTCGGGTCCTTGAGCCTTCCCGACACTTCCCTCACCTACTAGTCTCGCAGAAGACTCGCCAACGACGCGTCTCCAAACAAGACTGTCAAGCATCTGTGTCAGAAGCACCCCCTTTCCTCAACGTTCAGAAGACACCGCAGGACGCCGTGTCTACGGAACAAAAAGGGGGGCTCAGGGAGGAGGGAGCTAGGGGGAAACTTTGGCGCAGGCTCCCCAAGCCCAGGCAGGAGGCGGCACGGAAACGTGTCTGGCCGACCGGCGAAGGGACCTGCGCTCCCCACGTGGGCGCGCGGCGGCCTGACGCAACTCACCAGGCCATCGATCTGCACTTGCTTCACGGCCGAGTCTCCGCAGCCGCTCTTGCCCTTCCCCTTCCCTGCAGCGCCGGTCGCCGAGGTGGACGTAGTGGTGGCGGGTCCGGTGCCTTCCTTGCGGGACGCCATCTTTCCAGCCGGACAGGAAGACAGAGAAACTAAGCAACCGGAGGCGGAAGGACAGCCCTCCCGTGACGTCATGGACAGGCCGGCGTTCCGGGCGCTGGGCGGAGAGGCGGGGCCGACACAGGACCCCGCCCCTCTCCTTCCCCCGCCCGCTCCTCTGCCTCCCAGATGGGAAGGCTTTGCGCGTGCGTGTAGTTCATCCAGCCACAGCCGCCAAAAGCGTTCTCCGTGAATGAAATGATGAAGATGACCTTACAGCTCGCATCTGTGTAGCGTCTCTTATGTAAGAATGCTAGCACTTTGCATTTGCTGCAGTACTCCCGATTGCAACCTTATAAGCGCAAATATAGGAAGCGTAGACGTGTTTTGCCCTGTGTCATTCGGTACTGCATTTTGTCTCCTATAATTTTAGACAGGGATCATTTTTAAAACAGTTGACACATAAATTAATCCAGACCGGAACTTTCATCCGAATTACCTGAACTAATGATTCCTCGCTGCTAACGTGGAGATTTACATGCGTCAAAAAAACCAGACAGCATCATTATGCTGAGCAATTGTAGGTCATTACGTTGATGCGGATAAAACATGCTACTCACGACAAACCATGCTAATTTATGGCCTATTATAAATATAAAATCAAATAAGAAATTAACCTCATGCCACAGAATTTAACTTCAGAAACCAATCTGAACACTCTGGTGGCGCAGCGGCTAGGCATTGTGTGCGTTCTGAGAAGTCAACAGCTGGAAAGCAGCAGCCACTCCACAGGGGAGAGACGGAACTTTCCCCCGAAAACAGTCTCTGAAGCCCGGCGGGCAATTCTACCCAGCACCTACTGACTGGATGGCACTGGGAGAGTAAATACAAACACCCCCACTACAAACATGGAGAAGGCATCTTAGGCCCTGTGCTCACAGGCTTGTTTATTTCCTCTCCATCTTTTGTTTTGTTTTGTTTTCATTTTATTGGGGGCTCTTACAGCAATTATAACATTCAATACATCATCTGTATCAAGCACATTTGCACACATGTTGCCACATTCATTTCCAAACATTTCCCACTTGAGCCCTTGTTTGTCTAAGCTCCTCTTAAAAAAAAAAAACTCCTCTTTCCTCTCCCCCCCTTTTTTTAAATGAATCATTTTATTGGGTGCTCACACACCTCCCCTCGCGATCCACACATACGTCAATTGTATGCAGGTCCCATTTGCACACTTGTTGCCATCATCACTCTCAAAACATCCTCCCTCCACTTAGACCCCCAGTTCCACCTCCCCACATTTCCCTTCCTCCCTTCCCTCCATGAACCTTTAATAATTTACAAATTGCTATTTCATATCGTACACTGTCCAATGTGTCCCTTCACTCACTTCGCTGTTGGCCATGCCCCAGAGAGGAGGTTATATGTAGGTCCCTGAAATTAGCTCCCCCTTTCTGCTCCACCATCCCTCCATCCTCCCAATATCATCACTCCCATCACTCGTTCTGAGGGAATATCTATCCTAAATTCCCCATGTTTCTGACCCCAGTGTACATCCCCTGTTCTAGTCGGTCTTGTCTGGTAGAACTGAGAGCATGATACTACTTGGGCTTCTCCCCAGGCATTTCTGAATACAGTAGCAACCCAAGATACCCCTTTTGCATTTTTTTAAATTACGCTTACCTCAGCGGACTCATGTTGTATCTGTCCTTTTGTGCTTAGCTAACTTCACTTAGCATAATTCCCTCCTGTTCCTCCCATGCAGTGATGTGCTTCATGCGTTCATCACTGCTTGTCAGTGATGCACAGTACTCCACCTCTCAGTCAATCTTTCCCCCTCCCAAATCTTTAAATATCAAAGGTCACCAGAGTGCAGTCTTTGAATATCTTCTTTCCCTTATCTTTATTTCTGATCATGGTAATCTCATGCATTCTTGGGAGTGTAGACATCAGGTATATGCTCTGAGGACTCCCACATTGTATCTCCTGCAGATTTACCATAAGCAACTGCTTACTCGACACCTCCATTGAATATTTAATCCCACAGCCCTCAAGGGGATTCCAGTTCATAGTGACCTTGGATGTAGCTTTCTGCTACCATAAAGAGCTACCTTCTCAGAAGCTCAGAGAGACAGTTCTCCTATGCCAGATAGGATTGCGGTGAGTTTTGAGTTTTCCCTGTTACAGGATTAAAGTAGGAAGTATCCGAAGCAGATATAACCTTACTGGTGGGTGGGACTTAAATCACTATCCCTGCTTTTCCTTGGAGACTTGATCTGCTGAAAGACAAAACCACACCTCCGTCAAAGCCAGTCCTGTGTGTGAGAGAGCCGCCTCAGAAGCAGGAACACAGGGAGAAATCACAGGGCCATTGGAAGGGGAGCATGTTCAAGATCTCTGTCTGAAGTGGCAGAGACCCTGACCAGAGGCACTGAAGGCTGCAGCATGTGGTTGTGGAACAGAGGAGCCAGGTCAAGACCAGAGGTGGAAGGAAGGAGTCTGTGAGACAGAACAGAGGAGCAGCCTTGGGACCTTGTAGTGGCAAGACTGAGGATCAGACTGACTGAGAGAGCAGCCATGGGGACCAATGCCTATAGCCTTACTGTTTACTGATTGTGGCTTGTAGAACCTGTTCATTTCCCTAATGAATGCTGTCTCCTCAGTTGTGACTCATGGCAGTCCTGCCTGGTCCTGTGCCCTTCTCACACTTGTCCTATATTTGATCCCATTGTTGCAGGGACTGGGTGTCCATCCATCTTGTCACCAGTCTTCCTCTCTTTGACTGTCCTACTACTTCATCACGAGCCGGACCCAGCGTGAGGACACCTCATAACAACAACAAAAGCTTTACCAAGCATGAGATCGCTCTCTTGGGACTCTCTCTAGCTATCTGTCTGTCTATCTATCTCTCAGGACTGGTCTCTCTTGATACCATGTCCATAGTATATGAGATGTACTCTCACCCTCCGTGTCTCTAAGGAGCATTCTGACTATACTGCTTTGAAGAGATTTGTTTGTCCTTTTGGCAGTCCATGGGACTTTGGACATTCTTGACTGGCCCCACAATTCAAACAGTGATTCTTCTTCCATCTTCCTTATTCATCATCCAACTTTCTTTTTGTTATTATTATTATATATTTGTACATATTTTTATTCTTTTTTTGACTCGGTGCATTGATGAACTTTCACAAGCATATGAAGCTAATGAACCTACCATGGCTTGGGTCAGGTGCACCTTAGTGTTCAATGTAACAATGAAACAGATCACACGATATAGTGACTCCAATAATGAATTCAAATATAGCCACTCTGAATAGGGAAGTGTTATGAGTTAGAAAAGACTGAAAAACAACAACCACAATCCAGAAGACAGTGTGAAGCTTGCAATGAGATGGGCAATGGATCAATAGAACAGAAGAGAAAAATAAGAAAGAAAGTCAGATGGGCATGCACAAGTAATTTTTTACAAAGGGTGAAATCTATTCAGTGAGGGAAAAATAATGTTTTCAAGAGAAACTGCTGAAGTCATTGGACATTCGGAGGCAAAAAAAAAAGTGTCCTTAACCTTATATAAAATTAACTCAAAATGAATCATGGACTTAATGTAAAAGGTACAGCTATTAAAAGACACCGGACAAGACTTTCTGAACTTAGGGCTAGGCAAAGAATTCATTCTTAAAATATGCGCCAAAAGCACAGCCTGTATAAGGGGAAAGTGTTACATTTGAGTTTCTTAAAAGGAAAAACCTTTATTTGGGATGCAGTTGGTGAAGACTCAGTACTCTCGTGCCCACCAAGGACAGGGCAAAAATGAATCCAGTTTGGTTTTTTTTTTGAAAGTTTTTTTTTGAAAAAAAAATTTTTTTTGGGGGGGGGGGCATCACTGCTGCTCCTGAGAACCATCACTGGATTTGAACCGCCAAGTCCATGGGTCACAATCCCGCACTCACTTACGCCACTTACGCCACCGGGGCGCAGCTCCTCCAGTTTGTTTAAGAGGGAAAAAAATCTATAATTCAGAAACACCTGCTCTTGACACTACCAGAGCTCCTGTTTAAGAGCAAAGGGTCCATATGTTCACAACTTACCCTCAAGCAATTCAGAAAACTCTAAAGGTACATCTTTTTAACAAGATGACATAATGCAGAGTGTGTATGAAAGGTTAAAAACAGAGATGTTTAAGGGCATAGGAGCGCTTGTTCTATTTTTGGTATTGGTCTGTAGAATCAAACAGAAAATTAAGTCAATGGTAAATAAGAAGAAAACGTATACAAAGTGCAGCACATAAACATCTAAGTAAGAGATGCTCTTACTTGGTAAGTGGAAGCACCTAAATACAATCACTATTATTGATAACCTCTTTGTGGCAGAAACTCATTATCAGGCCTTTCAGCCAACTTGCTGTTCAATGTATCTTTGAATCAAACGTGGGCAGCAGACCAAGGCACAGCCCTATATTTGAACCCACAAAGGAATGACGACAACCACTCAGTTGCATTTCCACCCTCCAAAAGACAGTGTGGTACTGTGGGGACTGATTTTATGGTACACGTTCAATTCACCCTAGACTCCCCCCAAAATATCATCTTCATTTTCTCTGTCCCAGAAATGAAAGTTCTTAGGACATGTCCATATTTTGCTGAAAATATTTCAAAATTAAATAGAGAATTTGGAGATTGGCAAAAAGAGAGAGGGCGATGAGGGACTGCCCAAGCAAACCTCAGACCCTGCCCAAGAGTGATTCCAGTGGGGGCACAGGAAGCAGGGAACAGCCTGCCGTACCCAAGTGCAAAGATGAACAAATAAACAGGCTGCCCAGTGCTGCCTTTGTGGCATCGTCACTCTGCCCAGCAGGACCACACAGCCCAGTGAACGGCAGGCAGTCTGTGGCCAGTCTGTCCTGAGAACCAGCCAGGGCTGGCACTGTTTCCTCTTGGCCAAGACTTATGAGACTCCTTTAGAGTCAAGACACTAAAGATGAGCCAAGAGAGATTTTTAAATGTCACTGTGTTCCTACTTAGTATTCAAAGGAGTGCAAGGGTTTGCTTCGTTTTTTGTTTAGCTGCCACTTTCTTCTTATTTATAACTCAGATGTTGCTTGCTCTTAGATTTCCATAGAAGGCAAGGTTCCTTGGAGCAAACTGAACTGAGGGTGTCTTCTTGCTTGTGGGATAAATAGCTAAGCAGTGTTTCTGCTTGTGACACCCCAGCCTACCTATGCAGTGTTTCCCAAAAGGGGTGAAACTGACGGGGGAGGGAGGATTAGGGGGATCTGGACCATCATGGGGGCTGCAGAAGCATGGACTTTTATCCTGCTTTATGGGTTTTAAGACAAAAGTTTTTGTCTGAGAGTTGTTGAGTAATCCCCACCACCCCCCACCCCCGCCCTGAGAAGAGGGCAGCAGGTCAAATAAGTTTGGTAACCTAAGTAAAGGATTGTGGCAGTCATCTGCTTATGTTAATTTTATAATTGACATGTAGGGGTGGAGTCTGGCCTGTTAATCAGGAGAAAGCCATTGAGTAGCTGATGAGGCCTCTGTGTGGGCATGGCTTTCACCTGAGACTCCAGGGAAATCTCGTGGTAGCTATTTCCCTTGTGAAGATGAGAAGCTATCTTCCCCAGTTGTTGGGAGTTAGTTTCAGAGATGATTAACCACAGGCAACACAAGATGCAGCCTCCGAGAAGCTGGAGGAGCCAGCGGAGAGACCACTTGGCTTTGCCCTGATGAAGACACACCTCTGAAGCTGGAGTGGCATGCTGTTGATGGACCTTAAGCCCTGGAAGCGAGGAGCCATGGGGAGACCCCTGCGAGTGCCAGAATTCTGCACCCACTGACCTGTGACTTCCTGAGTCAGAAGCAGACTTTATAGACTGACTTCGGGCATATGGGTTATTATTGCACTTATGATTTTGCACTGGATTGGATTGGGATGCCTTGTTACGGTCACATATCTTTTGTATATAAACCCTTTCCTTATACCTATATGTGTGTCTCTGAAATTTGTTCCTCTAGTCTACCCGGACAAACTCAAGGATCAAAGTAGCACTTATCTGAATATTATGTGAGTATTATCTGAATAGCACTTGACTATTATCTGACTCTTCTCCTTACTGTCTTCAGGAAGTCACTGTACATGTGTGACATGCTACCAAGGGAAGAGTTTAGTTCGTAGGACAGACATAAAAGCAAAGAAGCACTATTTCTAAACAAAGTTTTCTGGAAGATCTTGAGGACATTATTTTCTCAGCAAGGAGTATGAAGAGCTTTCATTTTTCAAAGCTGAAGAACATAAGTTATGGTTTATGGTCCTCATGTATCCCCTTGAGGAAGAGCTATTCATGGTTATAAGATGTTTATCCTAAAACATCAAATCAGGGAGCGGTCCCTAAGAGAATCAAGAATGCCACCTCCAATACTACTCAGAGAAGAGGAGTGGAGTCGAAGCTCCCTCCACCACCCATTCTCTTTGAGCTAATTCAAACTCACAGCAAGCCGACAGGACAGAGTAGAGCCACCTAATATGGTCCCCAAGGCTGTCATCTCCTGCCATAATGTTCTTCTGCACAGCACTGGTGGGTTTGAACTTCCCACTTTCCACAGCACCACCAGGGTTCTTTAAAACTCTCTACACTGTGAAAGTAAGAGGAAAGGGCAGCCACAGGCCCATCTTCCCTTCCTTAAGATGGTCATTATTACAATGGTAACAATGGTAAAAATTTATGAGCTAGCCCTGATGTATAAAAATTCTTCTAAGCAATGTTAGAACTACATGCATGAATAGGGCCGCATTCAAGCTCCGGATTAGACTAACAAAGTTAATAAGTTGTTTGCCCGTAGTTAGTTTCAGTATAAAAAGTGATAGGTTTATGTATCTCAAACAACAAAAGTAAGAATAATTGCTGAGGCCAATTATGCACAACCAGACGCCTCATGGGATTTAGTTTTTTGTTCTGAAGATGGAGGGTCACGATTTCATGGAACATTCCGATTAATGGATATAATGATATGTTTTGTGCTTCTATTCTACTTCCATTTTGATGCAAAGTTCCTGAGGTCTTTAAACCTTGCAAGTGACCAGCCAAGGCAAAACAATTGGTCTCAATTCTCCTAGTATAACAGAGCGAAAAGGACAATCAGAAATAAGACATGGTTGCAACCTTCTACTTTGGAAATTTGGAAGGCAATAACCTTTCAACCAACTGGAAGAGTTCCATATTTGAGCCCATTGCAAAGGGAAGTGAGCCAACGGAATACGGATGGTATCAAACAATATCATCAATGTCACACACGTAAATTTTTGCCGCAGATAATTA
>PVJH01012264.1:0-65163 GCA_004026705.1 Nesogale talazaci
TCTGAGAAATATTATAGAAGAGACCCATGCCTGGAGAGAATTTTATGCTTGGGAGAGGGGCAGTGAAAGAGAGGAAGGTCCTGAACAAGATGGATTGACACAGTGTTTGCAACAGTAGGCTCCAATATAGGAACAATTGGAAAGATGGCTAAGAACTTGGCAGTGTTTAGCCCTGTTTTACATAGGGTTACGCTGGATCGGACCTCGTTTGATGACATCTAAAAAGGGTAACAACATAAATACATGCTTCACTTTACCTAAATTTTAGAGTTTGTTTTTAAATTTTTCTCTGCTACTTCCATTAAGGATTTACTGCTTTCATACCCCAAATCCCAAAGCAAAGTAATTCTACTTTTATACTCTTTTCCTAGGGTTTCTCATATACTCTGCCTTGTTTCTTAGATGAGCTGTGGTGCTGTGCATGCCGCCCTGTGCTCTTCTTAGTTAACATCATGGCGTTGATGAAGATGGCTAAGTGGTCATGGAGAGAGATCTTTATCAACTAGGATTCACTTACCCAATCCAATGTTAATGAAAAGGGCCTTGATGGCAGAGCGGTTAGGCACTAGGATTTGAACCTGAAAGGTCCGCAATTTGGATGTGCCAGTTGCTTTGAGAAAAAAGATGTGGCTTTCTATTCCTGTTAACGATCGTCATGTGACCTCCTCTCTGGGGTGTGCACGGCGGGGGTGGGGGTGGCGAGATGAAGTGACACATTGGACACTGAATGATATGAAGAGGTAATAACGATTTGTAAATTATTGGGGGATTCATGGGGGAGGGGAGGGGGGAAATATGGGGAGCTGGAATTAAACAAAAAGAACTAGGGAAAGAGGAAGAGATGAGCTTATTTGGGGGGCTCAAGTAGAAAATGTTTCAAACTGCATGTGGCAACATGTGTACAAGTGTTCTTAACACGAATGATGTATTAAATGTTGTAAGTGCTGTAAAAGGCCCCAATAAAATCTATATTAAAAAAGGAGGGGGAAGGATGAGCTTATGCCAGGGGCTAAAATGGAAAGTGTTTGGAAATGAATATGGCAACATGTGTACAAATATGCTTCATACAAATGATGTGTTGAATGTTATAAGAGCTGTGAGAGCCCCCAATAAAATTATTGATAAAAAAACAATTGCCATTTAGGAAACTCACAAGGGTTGTTCTACCTGTCGTAATAGGTTGCTAGGGGTGCACATCCACTTGATGGCAGGGGGTTGGTTGTTTGGTTGGTTGGTTGTGCTGATTAACAACTAGGTTGCTGCCAGTCTTTTGCAAATACTAATAGTGCAGTGTAAATAGCCTTGTGCAGTCATGATTTTGTCCAGTGCTGGTGTAACCTCCTCACAACTGGACCAATAGGTAACATTGTGTCAAGTGGAGAAAAGATTGAAATCTACAAGAGTTTTGTGTTGTTCGGATTAATAATCAATGTTCATAGAAGCAGCAGTCAAGAGATGAAAAGACACAAATCTTCCACACAAGACCTCTTTAGACTATTGAAAAACAAGCATTTTACTTTGAGTACTCAAGTGTGCCTGACCTAAGTCATGATATTTTCAATTGCTTCAGATGCATGTAAAAGATGGATATTGAATAAATAAGATCAAAGAAAAAGTGATGATTCTGCGTTATCCTGCTAGAGAAGAAAGTTGAAGGTACCATGGACTTCCAAAAGGACAAAAAAAAATTCTGTCTTGGAAGAGACACTGCCAACGTGCTCCTTATAGGCAAGAATGGATCAACTGTGTCTCTTGTACTTCAGGCATGTTGTCAGGAGAGATCAGTCCTTGGAGAAGGACACTAGGCTTGGTAAAAGTAGAAGGGAAGGGAAAAGGAAGACCTTCAACAAAATGAATTGACACAATAGCTGTAACTCTGGACTCGGGTGGGCATAATTGTGAGGATGTAAAAAAACTGGGCAGTGCTTTGTTATGTTCCGCATAGGATCACTATGGGTCAGAACCAACTGGATCTCCCTAACAACAATAACAACACCTGGCACCCAGTACTCAAAATGGCTCAAAATTGGCTCAAAATATAATCTTGTTGCTTATTGCCTAATTCTCTTCCATTGCAGTAACAGTAACAATATATCATAAGATTTTCTATTTCCCCAACCCTGGACAATGAATATTTTGACAGACTAGGGACAGATCTGATGAGTGAGTAAAACTTTATTGTTGTTTTCTAGTATTTCCCCAAAATGGAATTTTAGAGAAATGGTTTTCCTAAGTAAAAGGAATTTCACCTTTGTCGAATGCCAGGGGTGAGGTGGGGGTGGGATGGGGGCACCTTGTGGTGATTTTATCATGATGCTTTTAAATTCATAAATTTACTTAGGGAAAATTGATCGTGAGCTTTTGTATCTAAGAACATACTATATCTTTCTATTTGGCAAATAACTTTGTTTTTGCCATTGTTACCGGGATAGTCTCTTACATCTTTGAATAGATTGTTACTGTACATAAGCTTTTGACTCCATTAGGTTAATTTTTCTTTGGATTACATATTTCTCTCAATGTTAATTGATCATGGGGTTTCCTTTAATTCTGTTGCGCATGTTTATTTTAAAAGCTATTTCTTTTGTCTTATTACAGTGCTTTTTCTTTCTGCATCATGTTAAAGAGTTAGGCATCTATCTCTTGTTTCTAACATTAGTAGGAAAATGTCTCATCAGCATTTTCACACTAATATAGATGTTGAATTCTGGACTGAGGTTGGCATCCTCATTTTTTATTAGTTGGAATTTAATACATATAACATATCATTCTATGTCTCAATCACATCTAGTAGAACTTTATAATTGCTACCACTATCAGTTTCCAGCCATTCTTCTTCTAGCTGAACTCCTTGACATTTATCTTCCTTTAACCACCCTCACTGTACATTGCTGCCCCTGAACCCCTTATTATACTTGATGTCCCTATAGGTTCACCAATCCTGGGTCTCATATACCCTAAAAAGGTGAAGGATATAAAAGAGCTTCAAGAGGGTGACCTCCATTGAATTAACATCTCTGTGATACACTCTAATATGAATGAACAAAAACCAAACAAAACAATACAAACCCAAAATACAGAAAATTTGGAAACCAGATCAGGTCCAGCCTTTATCATAGGGGCCATCTCCTGACAAAGTTTTAGCTGTTCAGGGCACATTTATGCCTGTGCTCTTCCTTTTTATGCTAAGGTAGATGGAGGCTTTTGCTCCTATAAAGATTGACAACCTCAGAAACCCAAAGGGCAGTTATACTCTGTACTATTGGTCACTCTAAGTCTAAATTGACCTGATGGCAGTCAGTTTGCTTTTGTGTGAGTAGCACAATGGCTAGAAAATTTATCTGCTAATCTAAGTTCTCTGATTTGAACCACGACTGGCTAAGAGCAAGGGAGATGAAGCAGTCAGCTTCCACAAGAATGGCTGCTTTGGAAAACGCATTTGCTAGTTCTACTCTGTCTTATAGGTTTGTTATGAATCACAAATTGGTGGAAATGGATAATAGTGGGTAGGCTAAATGGGTTCATCATTTGACTAAATTCAGCTGTGAAAAACACACAAATCTGAACCAAAAATCTCCAAAACTTGTACTAGAAAGTGTGTATTGTTCAAAAACAGTTTCCACTGATTCACTGACTTACATAAAATCAAAGAAAGGTGGGCCAGGCAGAAAGAGTGCCTAATTTTATTCCATTCAAATTGCGTTACTAACAAATATATTGACAATAGATCCAGTTGAAGCCTCGAAGGTAAAAATTCCTTTCTTTGGATCATCAAGCCATAGATGATATGTAAGAGTATTTCACTGAGTCTTAGGAAAAATTAAACAGAAATTTGAAAAAATGTTCCATGCTCTTTCTAGGACATATTCCCCATTGCTGAAAAACAAACTAATCTAAATATTAGTGACTTTAAAAAAGCACATACAGCACGTTCTTTTTCCCCACAACACTGGGAACATGGAGTGTGGAAAGAGCTTAGCCAGACAGTTCGTATGTTCCACCTGGACTTGCTGATCCTGCCACATGCAACCATTGGCTCTTAGGTGGTCGTCATGCTTTTTAGCAGCAATTTTTTCTAGGACACACAATTAACTTGCTTCGAAGCTTTAGAATAGCTTCTGTGTGATTCATCTCTGCAACCTAAGAAAATGTACCTAAAAGAGATGTAGCAGTCCTTCCTTCCTTCTTTCCTTGATTTTTTTTCATAAAGAATTTCAGTGTCACCTTCCATCCTTGTGCATGCTACCTTTGAAAGCAGATATTGATTCACTAAGACCAATGCCTAAATTTTGGCTAAAAGTTGTTAATAGTGTTCAGGAGAATGTCACCCTTATTATCAAAGGGCTGAACTCTACATGCATACAATCTTGAGAGAGAGACAGAGAGAGAGAAAGAGAGAGAGAGAGAGAGAGAGAGAGAGAGAGAGAGAGAGAGAGAGAGCTGAATATTTGGAGAGGGGTAACCACAAGGAAGTCTTTTGCTTAACAAACCCTTGAAGGATTAGCAAGATATACTCATTTGAACTAGGGAAGCATAAGCCATTATAATGTGGTTTAAACTAGCTAATATTAGGTCTGTGTCATGCTTTTAGATTCTAGTTCTTTATTCAAGAAGTCATACAATTAGCATGGCTTAAAGATAGTTTCAGAAACATGGTATATCTTGCTGCTTCTATAATAATGAAAGGAAAAATAAAAAAAATATATAATTTTAATGGGGGCTCTTACAGCTATTATAACATTTAGTACATCATCTGTATCAAGCACATTTGCACACGTTGCCAAATACATTTCCAAACATTTTACACTTGAGCCCTTGGTATAAGCTCCACTTAAAAAAAAAAAGCTATCCCCTCCCCCCGGGTTTTTTTTTTTTGTTTTTTTTGCGGGGGAGTCACTGCCCTCTGGTGGTGGGAGTAGGACGCCTAGCCTTTGCTCCTGTGGAGCTTGAATTGAACCTCCATCCTAGTGGGCCGCAGTCCTGCGAACAACCACTACGCCACCAGAGCTCAGCCCCTTTTTTTTAATGAATCATTTTATTGGGTACTCACACACCTCCCCTCATGATCCATACATACATCAATTGTATGCAGGTCTCATTTGCACACTTTTTGCCATCATCACTCTCAAAATATCCTCCCTCCACTTAGGCCCCCAGTTCCAGCTCCCCATATTTCCCTTCCTTCCTACGCCCCATGAACCTTTAATAATTTACAAATTGCTGTTTCATATCATATACTGTCCAATGTGTCCCTTCACTTACTTCCCTGTTGGCCATGCCCCAGAGAGAAAGTTATATGTAGATTCCTGAAATTAGTTCCCCCTTTCTACTGCACCATCCCTCCACCCTCCCAGTCTCACCACTCCCATAAATCAGCCTGAGGGAATATCTATCCTACGTTCTCCATGTTTCTGCCTCCAGTGTACATCCCCTGTTCTAGTCAGGCTTGTCTGGTAGAACCGAAAACATGATAGTGCATGTGAGGAGGCATTTGAGAACTAGAGGAAAGATGCATATTTTGTTGTTACTTCAATGTGCTTTAACTGGCTCATTTCTTCCCTGTACCCCCTCTATAAAAGGATGTTGCTTCACCTATTGATGGGCTTTGGGTCAACAATCTGTACTCCCCTTATTTATAATGATATAATTTTAGTTCTTTGATGCCTAATGCCGGATCCCTTCAACACCTTGTGGTCACACAGGCTGGTGTGCTTCTTCCATGTGGGCTTTGTTGCTTCTGAGCTGGATGGCCACTTGTTTACTCAAGCCTTTAAAACCCCAGACACTATATCTTTTGATAGCCAGGCACCATAAAATATTTATTTGATATTTTGTCAAGTGTTTTACATATTTCAGCAAATACACTGCTCTAAAGCTGACAGTAAATCTTACTTTTTTATTTCATCTATATCATTTACATATTCCATTAAGTTTTTTCTTTGCATCAAAATCAATTCCTTTGTAATTTCTCTTTGTGCCACAGTAAAACCACAATCCTGGCTCTTCTCAATATCCTGCATGCTCTACAACCAAAATGCCTGGTTCAGTTAGAAAGCTCTCCTTGTCACCCTAGATATATAATTTTCAAATGTTTTATATTTAAAATGTACAAATAATACTTGTTATTAATTCCATACACAAAATCCAAGTAATACAAAAGAAAAGACCAGGATTATACCCATTAAAATTATAAAACAAATGATAGATCTTAATTTAGGTGCCCCAATAGTACTATATTGTTCTAGAAACAATGGATAGCTGAACTGTTTAGGTCACGATGGAGAAAGAGAATGAGAAAGTTCCATCTCAAAATACCTTACACTTGAACCTTTCTCATAAGCTTCCTAAACTCCACATTATCACAGGGTTATTATGACCAACAGTCAATCATCCCAATTTCATTATAAGAACAAAGTGCTCATTAATATAGCCTCTTCAAGTTGTGAAAAATAAAGTTTAGGTTCCAAAATTTTGCTTTCCCTTCATCTGTTGATGATCTTTTATCCCTGCTATGTAAAGAGCACTGGGTCATTTGCTGTGGAGGAATTATTTATAAAATGAATTACATACTCTCTCATCCTATTTCAATCTGAATAAGAAACACATAAGCTAAAAGGACAGAAGCATTTCATAATAGGTAAGGAGACACAATTGGCTATATCTCTGTAGAAGAAAATGATATTGGTTCTGACCAAGTCAACAAAAACACTAAGATTTTTACAGGTGGAGAGAATAAGGCAGTGTGGACATGCATATCAAATTAGAGATAAGAAATCAATTCATCTGGAGAGAATTCAATGCAATTGAGAAAATTCTGAAGGGTGGAGTCATGGAAGAAGATAGGAAATTACCTCTAAGGCAGGGAGTTAATTTATTTGTGGGACTTGCATTTTTTAAAAATACTTTATTGGGGACACTTACAACTCATCACAATCCATACATTCCTCCAATGTGTCAAGTATATTTGCACGTATGCCACCACTTCCCAGTTGAGCCCCTGATATCTGCTCCCCATGTCTTCCCCCTCCTTCCCCCACTGACCCTCCTTCAAGAAATCTTGATAGGTTATAAATCATTTTTTCCATATCTTATATTGTCCTCCATCACCCTTCCATTATTGGTCTCCCTGGTAGTGGGTTATATGTTGAGCCTTGTGATCAGTTCCCACTCCCCCCTCCCCCCACTGGCTACTAATCCTCCAAGTATCTCTATGCTTATTGTTGGCCATGAGGGAATTATCTGTCCTGGATTGCCTGTGTTTGGGGTTCATATCTGTAGCACTGTGCAGGCTCTGCTCTAATATGACTTGTAAGGTAGAATTGAGGTCATGATAGTAGGGGTAAGGAAGTACAAAGAACTTGAGGAAAGTTGTGTGTTTCCCATCCTGTACCCTGAATGGCTCATCTCTTCCCTGTGACCCCTCTGTGAGGGGGTGTCCAATTGTCTACAGATGGACATTGGGTCTCCATGCTCCCCATCCCCCAATTGACCTTGAGTATAGTTTTATTCTGGGTCTTAGATGCCTGATATTTGACCCCATTGACACCTCATTATAACACATACCAATGTGCTTCTTCCATGTGGGTTTTTTTTGCTTCTCAGCTAAGCTTGCTTATTTAAGACCCCAGATGCTATATCTTCGGGCAGCCATGCACCATCAGTTTTCTTCACCACATTTGCTTATGCACCCATTTTATCTTCAGTGATCATGTCAGGGATGTGAGCATCACAGAATGCCGGATTGTTAGCACAAAGTGTTCTTGAGTTAAGGGAGTACTTGAGTCAGGGCCTAATGTCCATCTGCAACCTTAATTCTTAACATATAGATGAGTATATTGTTCTATTCCCCCTCTCATTTTATTTATATATATATATATTTACATATGTAAATGCCTATATTTAGGCCTTTATAAATGCCCTTTGCCTCCTGGTTCTTTCCTCTATTTCCTTTATGCTTCCCTCTTATCCCAACATCATGAGTGGCCTTCATTTGGGTTAGTAATTCCTCGCTGCTACATTGCCCTTGATTGAGCCCCACCAGGCATCCTGCAACCTTCCTCCCATTGATTTTAGTTCACTTGTTGCTCCCTTGTCCTTGGGTTGATTCCTCCCTTCCCTTCCTTTTCCCCACCTCCACTTCTCCCATATTCCATCTGAAACTTTGGTCCCATTCTTTTCATCTCCAAATTAGTTATTATTACTATCTTATCTAGATAGGCATGCAGATACATTAATAAGTGCAAAAACCAGGCAACATCAAATGAAACAAAAAAAGTCAGAGCAAAGCAAACAATAACAACAGCATAAAGCAAACACAAAATAAAAATAACAAAAAGAAAGTCATTGACAAAAATAGAAAAGCTTATAAATAGTTCAGGGTATGTTTGTTAGTCTTTTCTAGTGTTTTCCAGTTTAGTCTGATGGGGTCCCACACTATGTCTCCCAAGTCTAATTTTGGTTCCCCAGGGGTTTCGTCAGTCTTCTCCCCTGCTGCTCTGCTGCATGCCCTCAGTGCCTCACCCCAATGTGATGGGGCCAGACCATGCACTATTTCCTGCATTGTGTCTCCTGCATCACAGCATTATGGTTCAGTAGAATTCCATGTCCCATTGTGGGGCCAGCCCTAGAGTCCTATCTGTGTGTCATATTCTCTGAGCAGGAACATCGTCCTTGGGGCTTAGTGGTTCAGCATGTCCTCTCCTCCTTCTCAATCCCTTTGCATTTCTGCCATGTGCTATAATCTGACATGCCCATCTCCCAACCTAGAGTCCCAGTATTGTCCTCTGAAGTGCATTCTTTTGAGGGTGTGTGTGTGTGTGTGTATTTTCACATATTTGGGCCTTGCAGAACTCTCTATTTCTTCCCTGGTATATGCCAGTATGTTGTATTCATAATCTTGGCACATTGGGTTGAAGTCTGGTCTCTTTCTTCCTCTTCTGTGGAATTTTAAACAACACCCTCCCCTTAGGTGGATTAGTGCCCTGTTCCCCACCTACCCATGACTTTTTTCTCTGCCCCCTTATTTAGTTGACCGCTGAATGTATCCCTGAATTGTGTTAGACGCCTGGCATAGTTGCTGGACCTCACCCCAGGGATATATAGTATCTTTTATATAGGTATATAGTAGCTTTTCCCCTATCCCTGAGTGGTTTTTTTTTTTGCTGTATTTTTTTTAATTTTACCTCAGTGGACTCATGTTGTACTTGTCCTTTTGTGCTTGACTTACCTCACTTAGCATGATTTCTTCCAGTTCTTCCCATGTGTCATTGTGCTTCATGTGTTCATTACTGCATTTTAGGGATGTAAAATGCTCCCTTGTATACCACAGTTTTTTGATCCATTTGCCTGTTGACAGAAATGTATGTTGTTTACAACTCCTTGAAATTGTGAACTCTGCCATGATGAACAGTGAAGCGCAGATGTCTAGTCGTGGTTTGTTTCTTGCCTCTTCTGGGTAAAGGCTCACTAGAAGGATTGTTGTGCTATCTGCTAGCTCCATGTTCATCTGTTTTAGATTTCAAGGAGTCCAGGAATTTAAAGAACGTTTGAAAACAGATTGTGGTTGCAATTGTACAATTCTGCTTGATGTGATTAAACTATAGAATGATATGTATTAACTCCCAGTTAATAATAAATTGCAACTAACTAAATAAAACACCAACAAAGAACATTCACTCTTGAAGTTGCATGTAAATTAGATTTAGATTTTGATATTTGCTTTATCAATTGTTCATTATTTTACATGTAAAATTTGATCATGAAAAATGTGGGACATCTGAAATACATAAAGAAAATGTTTTCTCCCATGAATTTTAAAAATTAGAAGTCCCTCCTACTATGCACTGTTCTGTTTTACAGGAATGCACTGTACTACAGAATATAACAGTCTTTTATGACTACTCATAAAGGGTCTCAATTACTTTCTCCATGTGGTTCAGAAAACTTCTAGGTCATTATAAAAGTCTTCATTTCTGTTGAAACATGATCTACAAATATATTTAAAATTGTGACAATAGTTTAGGGAAAATTAGTGAACCTAATTATATATCAATTTTAGAAGAATATGACCAAGGCATTCTTCTACACTGAGAAAACAGTTTCAAGCCTACTCTTCAGTGCTCCAAGCGACAGCCCCTCCACTAGCTTTCAACCTGGTGGCACTTTCAGTCGTGTGCTGCCCTGCTAGCTTCAAGTGCAGCAGTTCATCAGCCTTTTTCTGGGAGAAATGAGATTATCTGCTCCTGTAAAGATGTATACTCATGTGATCCAATACAGACTCACTCTGAGTTGAAATCAATTTGATAGCTGCGGGTTTGGATTTAGGGTAGGTCTTTGCAAATAATTGCTGACCTGACTTGTCTCATTAAATAAAAGCAACCCAAAGAGAACTTCCATTGTTCATCTCCATCTCTACCAGAACTTACACTCATCATCATTCTATACTCTGCCCCAACTGTTTTCATGAATGAACAATTCTGGCTTGCTAAAGATAGGTTCTTGACTTGCCCATTTACTCCAAGTGGCAATGCATGGCAATTGTGCTCCATCCCCTGCAAAATATCCCTCATCATCTTACAGATATTTTGTTAGTTTTCCCATTAAAACCCATAAATATCATGTACTCCTGTTCCCACAAGCTGTGTCAGTCTCCATGTACCCATTGAGACTTGGCTTATCCTGCCACCATCCCACCAAAGCACAGCCATTAATGGCACAAATACACTCCCCCTTGTCAAACAGACCTTGCTTCGTGTAGCAACAGCAGACTTGCTCCTCTCTTCTTGGTAAAAACATTTGTTCTCCTGCTGGTTTTACCAGTGGTGCTTAGACTTTCATTATTTAGGAAGACACTCACATCTTCTTTGCTAGCTCTCTGTCATCTCCAGACACCTTAAACATTAAAATACCCCAGAACTTAAGACACCATGATATATTAGGGGTTATGCTGATAACTACAAGATTAGCATTTTGGAACCAACAGATTCTTTGTGGGAAAAAGATGAGGCTTTCTGCTGCCATAAACTATAAAGATTTACAGCCTAGGACACCCAAATGTCCCTGTTACCCTCTCTAATTTCTATGACATGGAATTGACTTGTTAGTATTGGGTGGCATGGTTTAGTCTTGACACTTCTCATTTACATTCATGGTCACCCCATTGGGGTATATATCCAGTGTCCAGGATGAAATATTATCTTAATGTCGACCACTCCCAACCTTTTATCTTCAGTCCTCATCCCACTCTGTTGAACACAGCTCACATACCAGTGCACCACTTAACATTGCCCCTTGGGTATTTCACAAGCACCTCAATCTATCATTTCAAAAGTTTAGGTTACCAACCAGACTTTTTTTAATGTGATTTATAACTTTGCTCTGGGTTCAGAAATGTCTGATAACATTTCAACAATTCAAGAATCAGAGAGTAGTGAATTCATAAAGCTGTAGACCCTGTGGTATGTGGTAGGTCGAGGCTGCATTCCATCCTCCCATGGGACAAGTAGGAGCCCAAGGTCTGCCCGTTATGAGGAAACCATGCCCTGTCCAGGACTTGTTTAGGGAAAGGCACATGGCCCAAACTACATCAGAGAGAATTTCCCGGAGAACAATTCAACAAGGTTGCCTTCATCCACATGGGATGCTGCACTGCTTCCAACCTTCCCAATCCCACACACACAGAGCCATCCAGCTGGGTTTATAGGAACACCCTCTTAGAATTCTTCCTCAAAGTCACTATGTTTCTCTCCTATCCTTTTACACATTTCTGGATTAGGAATTCAACCCATAGAAGATAGCAAACACCTATGGAGACACAGAAATCGGTACTAATGTGCTCTCCTGCAAATTGAAAATCTACCCTAATGTGCTCTGAAGAATGAGTTAGAAATATACGCCACCCTACCTACAAAAAAAAAGGAAACACACAAACCAAAAGCAGGACTTGAAAATGCTATGGAGCACATGAGACACCCGAGTTAGAGTGAACTTGGATCCATTTTTTTAGAGGAGGGGGCTAGGCAAGTCTCCATAAAAGGATGTCATGCTTGGTGAAGGAAGTGTCTGAAAACAGGAAAGACCCCCAGTGATATGGACAGCCAGCTAGCTGAGTGTTTCAATGACAAGCCTGTAGGCTCGCCCTTCATTCTTACTTGAGATTTGAAAATTATGAATAAGAATAGCCACCATGCTTCTTCTTCCTTAGATTTCTTCATACCCATGTCCCACGACTGAAACATCAGAAACTGCTGTGTGTATTCCTGAATAAGTCTGCAACATGTAATAATGAGCACTGTCTTAGGTCAAAACAATATGAAAAACACAATATATGTGAAGCAAAAGCTGGTATATTGCTAAAATATTCTGATGAAAGAACTGGATGTAAAACGAATGATTAACTGACATCAAAATATTTTTTGTTCCCTGACAGGCTAATGGAGAAACTATTTTTGAAAAACAAAGAATGTTTTACTTTTGGGGTAAATTTTTCAGAACAAATAATCTTATCCCCAAGCAGCTTGATTTTCATTTTGGTTTACTCAAACATATACGCTCCGATGTGACAAATATATACAAAGAGCTTACTATGCATGCTGATTTTGTATTTTAGACAAATATTTCACTTAACTTTTGGCCCACATTGGAATAATGATATATACAAAAGGATGCATAGCTGAAGTCAACTGATATGTATAAACTATTCAGAATATAAAATTTTGCCAAATGTGGCAAAAAGTTAGTTATCATTAGATAAATGGTCTGTGATTTTTACATTTTACTCAATATATTTCTAGAATACATAAAATAAACCCTCAAATTCTACTGCAGTGGGGAAAATAAAATTTGTTGAATTCTAAAAATATATCTAGTTATATGAATATAGAGAAATTACAATACTAAAGAATTTATTTGCTTAGAGATGAATCAAACTCAATTCCTTCCTGGTGACATTTGAGTAGGGCTACTCATCAAAAGTTCAGCAGCTTGACTCCACCAGTCACTCTATGGGAGAGAGATGAGACTTTCTGACCCTTTGAACATTTATGGTCACAGAAACCCACACACATACCCACAAAGCAAATGCCCTGCCATTCAGTCAATGTCACCTCACAGCAACCCCACAGGACAGGGACGCACTGCCCTGTACATGTCTGAGACCGTAACTGCATTTTCTCCTGCAGAGCAGGTCGGAGTTTGGAACTGTGACTGACTTTTCATCCCAACCGAATGCAGAGCTACTAGTTAGTTCAAATCTGTGATGAGTCAGAATCAATTCTATAGCAAGTGCGGTTTGTTTGTTTGTTTTAAGACACTTTAGTAAATCGAACATAATTAGATTTTTCTTAAGCAATTTGCAGTCACAGATACTAACCAATGATACAAGAATGATAGTTCTAGAGAATCTTCCCATTGCTTTTGCTTTGTCTTCAAAATGTGCCCAATTTTCTGGTTAGTGGTTTTGACACAAGTGCTAGTAATCCTCTCAAATCATCTTTTTTTGAACTAAGAGCCTTTTTACTGTCAGCTACATTGAAAATAAATATTCAATTAGCCTTCATTTTCAATTACTCAATTCCTATATATCCAAATCAATAAATATCAAGAATTTGGGGTCCACAGCACATAAAGCATATTTATAATTTTTAAAATGGGATTTTACAAAATTGTCACTTATTGTCTTTTATTTTTTCTGGGAGCACTTTAGTTATGAGCCTTACAAGTCTAATTTTTCTAACAAGGGACCATTTTAAGATAGGAATGATGAAAATTCTGAAAAATGGAAAAATTTTCTAACATCCAAACTTTATCTAAGGAGCCACAAGGCCAACTAAATTCATTTTAAGAAAAGAGTATAAAGAAGGGGTCTTCAAACTTTTTAAACAGGGGGCCAGTTCACTGTCCCTCAGACTGTTGGACGGCCAGACTATAGGTAAAAAAAAACAAACTATGAACAAATTCACTGCGGTCAAGGACACGTCAGCTGCTAAGCAGGAAGGGAGCAGTGGCAAAAACACCTGGTTGCCAGATAAATGTCCTTAGCAGATCACATGTGGCCTGTGGGCCATAATTTGAGAACCCTATTATAAATGATATATTTTTCTAATTTGATAAAATACCTACCAACATGAAAAGACACATGTACATGAACTATTGGTAGAACTCATTATATAAAACACAAAAAATCACTCTATTAAAAAAAGTTCCTGAAGCAAGATAAAAATAATTAATTCAAAGGGCAGAAATACATTTTTAAAAGAATCTATCCAGTGACCCTTGGAAATATAATTTGCTGAAAGAGACAAAGCACACAAAGAAATTTGTACTTTAAGTAAGTAAAATTCATTTCAAGAATTCTTCATGGGAAATTTTGTGAAGCTGTGTATATGGCACCTTTACCAGTTAAATGCTTAATTTTTCCCAGTGCTTCGCTAAACACGTGACTCTTAGGAGTGGGTAGTTATTTTTTTAGTAATCATGAGCACACTACACTTCCAACATCCATCTATGCAATCTGGGTTACATTCCTTGCATGTAAACTTTGGGAAATTTTTTTGTAAGTGAACACATATTAAACAGTTATGTTTCAATGCCAACATCTAAAATGTACCTCCAATTTCTCCCCAATGTATTTTGAACTTCCTCCCTGTGAAGAAATGACATGACTCATGTTTAATTAAGAAAAAAATATATATCCTAGGCCTTGTGGGTTACAAACAGGAATTGCAGCAGAAGCCAGAGAAACTTTCTTGAAAGTACTTGGCCTGAGGGGCAGACATTGCTTGGAACACATTCTCCTGGATCTCAGTGGACCACATCTGCTGATGGTCATTTTCTCCCAGGTTGATTAGTCACTGGCACGTTTCCTTCACAGACACGAAGAAAAACAAAACCAAACATTTATTGGCTTTAAAAGACCTACTTGCTGCAGGATTGTGGACTTCACAGCATTTCCCTCTGGTGTCTTTAATTGCATTCTTCTCCATTTCTTGCCTTGCCTCCATGGCTTTCCCCAACTTCTCTCTCAGCATATTTCCACCCAAGTGAACCCTTTTCAATGGAGTCCTCCTCTCAGCTTAGAGTCCTGGTGTCTTAGTGGTTATGAATTGGGCTTCTACCCTCACCCCACCCCCACCCCAAGGTCAGCAGTTCAAAGCCACCAGTCATAGGCATCGACTTAATGGAAGTGGATAAGTGAGATTTTCAGCTTAAATGGTTGGAGGCCTTTTGCCAACACAAGATTTTAGGGTCAATGAGAAATAGTAAAGTAAGTCCCAAGTGCCAAGGTGGTGGAATGACTGTGCATTCCTTACCATCTTCCTCAGAACTACCCAGCCTTTGCTTAATCTTTGCCATTGACTCCCTCGACACAATTCTTCACTGCAGGTCTCATTGGTCTCCCCATTTTCTTTCTATCAGTGGATGCCATAATTCATTTCTGAATTAAAATGTGGCTAAAATATTGGTCTCGCCACATCGGGGAAGAAGAAATGTGAGAGACATGAAGGTCAGAAGCAAACAAGTATCCAGTGACCCCAATCAGCCACACAAACATTGTACACAACCCAGAGAGTAGAAGAATTATATGCACCCCAACTTCTGCCCTGCCCACCCCTACTCCCTTCACCTCTCCCCACACATCTGATACCTTCCCTTTCTTCCCCATCATCTCCTCACACATGTCTCCTCTGTCTAACCTCCCTTGTCCTCTCCCCCACCTACTTTCCTCCCCTAACTTCACCTACCCTCCATCTTCTCTCCTCCTGGGTGTCTTTCCTCCATGGTTCTCCTCCCCTCCGTGGTTCCACCACACCATAGAACCCAGTCTTGCCTGCCCTCCTGTCAGAGATCAGATTCGGTATAGGGAGGAGTCACCTCACACTCTGGGGACAAGAGAGCTGAACATATGCTCCTGTACAGCTTGAGCCACGTATACTGATGGCCACCTGGGGATCACCACAGCAATGCCAGTCTCAACTGAGGTACAAAACTACCCGGTGACCACCCGGTCCCATATCCCACCTTCTTACTTTATCAAACCCACAATGCTCAGGCCAATAGCACTGCTGCCAGGCAATGCCAACACTCAGGATCAGCGACACTTGGGTTCAGCGATGCACATGGCCAATGATGCACACAACCAGCACCACTCCTTTGAAGAATCACATGAAGGGGCTATGTAAGCCTGCCTCACCTAGGCTAGAGGCATGCTGATTGACTAGCATAGAGTTCATCCTTGCGAGGGGCACAGCAGAGCTCAGGCTCTAGGTGATGGTGACTTCTAGATGGTCAGCATTCTGCTGTCAGTTTATTTAGAGCATTTCATGTTTCCATTTCACATTTGAAATTGAAAGTCACAAAGACATGCTAGTTATGAAGCACATGACAAGCTTACCATCTAGTTTTGTAAGAAAATTTTACCTGTTATGTTTCACCCCATATCCTCCCCTAGTCATAAGTGTAATAACTCTTATCCTTAGTTTCCTGTGTAAAGATCCCAAACCCACTCCCAAACCAAGCTCACTGCCATTGAGCCAATGCTGACTCATGGTCACTCAATATGGATTTCTGATACAGGAGTAGAAAGCCCTGTCTTTCTCTTGCAGAGCTGCTAATATTTTTAAACTGCTGATCGTGTGGATCGCAGTCCATCTCAGAACCATGACACCACCACGGCTATATTCAAAACCCACTACTTATCCCTCATCGTCTGTTACATGTTAGTAATGTCCATAATATTTTCCACTTTTTTATTGCCCTATCATGAATTTTAACTTTTCTTTCTCTGCTGGTAGAAGTGTTAGTGATTTGTGGCTCAATCAGAAGGAATCCAATTTTCCTTTACCTACATACAGCAAGCTGTGTTTCCATACCGATTATAAAGTGCTTCTATGGATTTGTTTATGTCTCTTTTCCTGATTAGAATAAGAATGAACAAGTACATTATCTATTTTATAATCCATCCAAGGGATTCTTTATGTAGCAAGGACAAAATCACCATCTGATGAATGAGGAGTAAACACTTCAAAACCAAGTCTTGTGTCTCACAATGTGAAAAGATCATATTAATGAGCACTTTATTTCCTGTAATGAAATTGTGTTACACTTACTATTAATCATTGCTTGTGAGTTAGAAAGCTTGTGGAAAAGTTTCAAGTTCGTGGTATTCTTGGGGATGTGCTTTCTGTCATCTTTGCACTATCTATGTAAGTTCAGTTAGCCATTGCTTCAAGCAAACTAGACTACTGTCGTAGTGCCTATAATATTTCACTCAATCTGACATCTGTTACAAAGCTAGTATATAGTATCTGATCTTTGTATATTAATAAAATATATGCCTGTAAGCAAATAATGAGAGCAAATAATAAAATGTAAAAACTTATCCATCTGAAATTTGCAACTTTAGACCTTGGGCTGAAAAGTGTGTCTTGTGTCTGAACCAGGCCTTTTTGAAGATATTGGAGGATAAAAAACCCAAACCAGAATGCATATGGTGCTGTCATTGGTTTTCGTGCTCTGTATATATCTAGAAGGTCAAGCTGCTTGACTGTGTTAGCACTTTTGTTTCATTACTGCATTCCCTTCTTTAAATAGGATGTATTTAAGTCTCCTACTTTATTGTCAGCTGTTTATTTCTGCTTTTAACTCTCAAATTTGATTAGTATAGTTTGAGGGTCGTGCATAAGGTAAGTATATGTTTATAGACTGTGTTAGTCTGGGTTGACTAAAGAAAAAAATCCAGAGACACTCATGGATGTACAAGAAAGAGCCTTATAACAAAGAAAAATTGTATATTAAGAAATATTCCAGTCCATCCAGATCAAATAAATAGTCTGGTATTAGCCCATATGTCCAATACCAGTCAATAAATTCTTGTGCAAACTCATACAAAGCATACAATAGCACAGAATGCAGGAAGATCACAGGCCAGTGGGTAGAAAGTGAGGGTGGAAGCATCTCAGCACTGGCAGGTGTCTCTACCTGGCTCCTCCAGTGCCAGGGCTCTAGCGCCACCAGCATAATTCTATGTGTCGTGTCTGCAGGAAGACGAAGCAGAGAGTGTGTGGGTCTGGTCGCCAGTGAGCTATTTATCTTGTTAGTACTTAACAATGAAGCTATCAAGCTGCCATCTGATTGATAGGCTAAACTCCACTCCTTCACTCTTAATAATCTCAAGTTGACAGCAGATTATGTGACTATCACATTAAGGTTATATGGTCCTGGTGTTTTGTTCCTTTAACCATTATGCAGTATTCATTCTTGTCTCTCATTCCATTATTCATTTGAAGTCTTTGAAGGGAGATTTAAATTATCATTCCAGTTTTTGATGTTTTCCATTGACTTGGCAGGGTTTCTTTTTGGTCATCCTTTTATTTTTTATTCATTTTGTCTTTGAGTTTGAGGTGTATCTCATGTAGATAGCATATAGATGGGCTTTGTTTTCTAATCCAGCCTGGTACATGTTATCTTTTGATTGGTGCATTTAATGCATTGAGATCCAGTGTCACTGTTGATATATGTGAAGATTTTGCTGTTTGATTTCTTCACCTCCATTTTTGGGGCTATCTTGGTGTATTTGCTCCTCCTCTATTTCTATGTTCTTTTGAGTGCTGCTTTTATTTTAATGATTTCTCAGGGGTGCTGCCCTGTTGATGCTCTCAAGTTTGCCCTCTGTTGTTGATTCTCTGTCCATCATGATCTGGTTAATCTCTTTTATAATGTTCATTTTGCTGTTATGAGTATATTTACTTTGTCCTTGTCTGGACATATCTTTACTTCACCCTCATGTTTGAGGGATAATTTTGATGGCTATAGGATTCTTAGTTGGCAGTATCTTTATATCAGAATTTCATACATGTAATTCCATTGTCTTCATGCAAGCATATTTTCTGCCTAGCAGTCTGAGCTTAACAGTCTTATCAGTCTTCCTTTGTAATGGACAGTACTTTTTTCCTCTAGCTACCCTAAGATTTGCTCATTTTCCTTGAAATTCAAGAGTCTTGCTACCGTATTTCACATTTTCTTTAGGATATATCCTATTTGAGGTTCTCTTGACTTTTTGAATAGCTATTTTCTCCTCTTTTGTGATGTTAGGAAAATTTTTCTTCCATCATCTCTTATATTAATTTCTCTGTAGATTTTGTTGCTTCTTCTTGTTCTAGGATCCCAATACAGTAGAATATTTTTCTCTTCACAGTGAGACACATCCTTTTCAAGGTTTCTTCTGTTCCCTTTGCTTTTTGTTGATTGCTTCTCTCATTAATTATAGTCAGTAGTCTTCGAGCTCACTCCTTTGATTTTTCTTTTCTTCCATTTTATTCTCAGGATTTTTTTGGCACCATTGCCCTCTGGTGGTCCTGGGAGCTACCCAGCCTTGCTGCTGCTGGATTTAAACCGTCAGGCCAGTGGGCCGCAGTATTGCACTCAACCACTAGCCACTGGGGCTTAGATCCCAGGATTTTTACAATGTTGCCAATTCTATTATCTCTTTGTTTTTATTCTGGGGTTCCTTTTGATTTAAGGATGCTAGTTTATCAATCTCTTCTGCTCTTCTCATGGATGTTCTCCTCATCTCTTGAAAGGACTTCAACATAGTTATTCTGGATTCTGTTTCTGGTAGTTCAGGAGTCTCTCCTTCAGAGTACTTCATTAGGATTAAGGGATTTTTGCTTGTCTTTGTATATGTTTCTTAATTTTGTGGTTTATTGTGTTTCACTGATGCTGAATTGTGTATAGGTACTTAGTTTTGTGTAGTGGCATGAGAGAGGTTCCCTAGTAACTGGAAGCTAGATGGTGGTGAAATGAAAAAAAAAATAAAGGTGGGAGAGAGATGGGTATGAAGGGAAAGTTGCCGTGGAAGAGGAAAGAGAATTAAAATAACAGTAATGATATTGTGAATGAGCAGTTTTCTAGAAAGCGCAGCAGATTTATAAAATTAACGGGAAATATATTTTAGGAGGGCTGTGTTAGTTTGAATTGATTAGAGAAACAAGTATAGAGATATGTGTGAGAGAGAGCTTAATATCAGAGAACAATGGTGTATTGAGAAAACATCACAGCACAGTCCAGATAAAGTCCATAAGTCTTATATTAGGCCATATATCCAATACTAGTCCATAAAGTACTCTTCAGACTCATGTAGCACATATAATGATACTGAATGCAGGAGGACTGCAGGCCGGTGGATGAAAAGTCTTGTGGATCCAATGGCCATGGAAGCACCACTGTGCCAGCATGTATCTCCACATGGCTCCTACTGCTCTCTGAGTATGGCTCCTCATTTGGAAGGTGAAGTAGAGAAAGGGAGCTTTTCTATGTCTTCCCATAACTTCTCAGCAAGAAGATGAAGACAGGGAGAAAGGAAGTTCTCAGAATCTTTGTAAGAAGGTCACACCCATAGGAGGCATCTGTTACCTGATTGACAGGCTAAACTCTACCCCTACAATTATATATGAATTGGCACTAAATTGTGTAGCTACCATAGACCAGTCCTTGTCAACTTGGCACCTTTACAGAACTTTTAAACCATATATATATTTAAAAGCAAGAACAATAGTAAAGTCATATTTGTGCATAACATGATGAAATTAAAATGCAAACAAACCAAAATGTACCAGCTTAAGCATAATACTCTATAGGCGACCAAGAAATATATGCTTAACAATTGTAATAATGTGAAAATGTACAATATAATCCTGTAATTCTATAAATCTATTCCCCTAGCCATTAAAATTTGTAATCTAGCCACTTCATGCCTTTATCCACCCCCATTTGGGTATTCCCCAATTTCTATATTCCTCATTTATATTAACCCCATAGTCTGAGAAGATAATAATGCATTTTGATGTGAAGAATCTTCATTCTATTTGTAACCTTGTGAGTCCACATCTGTAAGCAAAATCAAATTAGGACAGGCCACCCATGATGTCAGTAGCAATATGGACCAATTCATAGGCTCAAAGTCTTACCTTGAACTGAACAGATTCTGGTCAAGTCAATGCAGTCTGCCTCATATAGCGTCACCAGGGTACCCAGTGACCACCTTGCCTTTTGGCCAGGGGATCCTTAACAAATTCTCAAAAACCCTAGTTCCCGTGGGCTAGGTCATGACTTCAGAGCAATGAATCTGCTCTTATCTTCTTCTATAGTCCCTGTGAACCAGGTCCATGGATGGAAGTGGCCAGACTCAACCCATCTCTCTATTTCTGCGTTTCTCCCACTTCCACCTAACCTGTCGAGCCAGATGGTCACCGAGTAAGCATTTGAAGCAAGATCTCTTTCATCCTCAGTCTTAGAGAGGAGAGTTTCTACATGACTCCAGATTCTACCAGTTTCAGGAGCTAACCACTAGTTGAAAAAAAGCCAAAAAATTCCTTTTTCTTTTTTGGGGGGTTGTCTGCAAGCTAACTTATTCTACAGGTCATGGGGAAACCATGGAAGTTTTTAAATCACCATTTTTTATCTTCAAGGTTTTTTGTGTATTATAGGAAACTGAAAATCTAAGAACACAAAAGCCAAAAGACTCCCTACTTCTTCTTTAGTCTGTCAAGAGGTCCCTCGGCAAGTCTCATCTTTAAATACACATGTCCTTAGCACTGAAAGCACTGGGTTGGATTTATCTCTTCAGAGCCTTCTTTGCAGATGTGTCCTACACTCACTTAAAGAGCCAATTTAATGACTAAATGCAAGTAGGCTTGCAAACTCCCTGTATTTACATTCCAATAATCATTTCTATTACATATTATATCAATAACAATACCAAAATAAATCAGTAAATACCTAGTACCACTGGATCCTAAACTCCAGTTTTAAAAGTCAGATTCAAGCCTTATATAAATTATACCAGTGATATGGAATATGGCTTTGGCTTCTGAATGCATGTCTGCTATTTTGACTAAGCGGTATTGTATAAGAGGAGAAGTTCAAGAGGCAGTTTCTCTCCCTGAACTCAAAATTTACATCTATCACATTCATTTTTGACATTTCAGGCAGAACTAACCAAAGACAAATTTTAGGAAACAACTTCAACTTCTCTTATTTTTCCCAGAGAACAATCTAGTAAACACTGTGGACTTATCTGACCTCTGGCTAATAAAAGAAAAAATACCATACTGTAGAGGTCACACAAGCAATCACTCTCCATCTTCATAATTTTTCTCTCATACCCATTACCAAGGAATCATAATGTGTTAGGGTTAATGGAAAAACAAATCAAGATATTAATATATGTGAAAGAGAGAGCTTTTAATCAAAGATCATTTGTATATTGAGAAAACATTCCGACCAGTCCAGATCAAGTCCATAAGTCTGATAGTGGTCCATATACTCATAATCCATAAATAACTATGGATGCTAATCCATAAATTTCTCTTTGGAGTCACACAGCACATGTAATGGTGCCAAATGCAGTAAAATCACAGATCAGTGCTTTCACAGACTTGTGGATCAAATGGTAGTTGAAGGATTTTAGTATTGGCATGGTCTCCATATGACCTCTCTAATTCTCTGAGTGTGGCTTCTCAACCAGAAGGTGAAATAGAGAGAGGGAGCTCTTCCAATTCTCCCTGTGACTTGTTAAGAGGGAAATGAAGACAGAGAAAGAGAAAGTTCCCCAAATCCTGATTGGAAGATCATGCCCACAAGAAGGCATCATCAGGCTGTGACCTGGCTGACAGCCTAGACTCTGCTTCTACACTTCTTTATCAAGTTTACATGAAATTATGTAACTACCACAAGAGTTAATCGGAATTAATAAATATAATGAAAATATATTTCATAAAGAATAGGAGAGGGAACAAAAAGATGTGAATGTGCAGGGAAAAAGGAAAAAGGAATAGCAAAAGAGACAAAAATATTTGAATATGTCTTGGGTGAAGAAGCTGAAGTTCTGTTGTTATGGAAGCATGTATATGGAAGTGTCTGCACTCCTGGGGAGGGAGGGGGAGCCCTTGCTAGTGTGGGTGATCCAGGAATCTAAAGTCCTCTCTGTTTTTGTTTGGAGAGAAATGCTCATTCTAAGGAGAATGAGAGGACACCAAAAGAGGAAGTTGGAGAGAACTAGAAAATAAAAATAAAACTATTAGAATAAAATACAAAAGCAAAGCAAAGAAAGTGTGAAATAAAACTGCCTTTGCCTAAATATTTCTGCTCCTATGATAGTGATATTGGGGTACGTGTATGCTGATAGAGGACATTGGGTACTGTGCTGGGAAGAGCATCAAAAGCAAAGAAGGAAATGAGGAAGGGGAAAAATGTGAAGCTTGGGTACTGATTATGTCTGCAATTACCTACCCAGGCAATATGCTATCCACTGAGCTATTCAAAATCAAGCAAGGCAAGAGGTCTAGCTGGTTGGGTTTCTTCAGAGACTGGGAAAAATCAACTGTGCCAGGGATGGGCAGGGATCACAGAAGCAGCCTGTGTCCATGGTTAATGGTAAAGGAGAGTCTGTCATCAGGCATCGTTGCTCTCCCTTCTTAAGAAACTTGGGTCTACTTAAATTTTTCTTTACCTTTCTACATGCCACAAACTATAGTCTATCCTTCCTATTGGAACCTCTATAGTAGTGGATGAGGAAAATTTTCTGAACTTGATCTTATAATTGACATGATCATTGTTGTTGGGTCCTCATTTGTTGTTGGTCCTTGTTTTGTATGTTTGTCTATATATGGAAACTGGGATAGGCAGAATCCCAAAGACAGTAAGGAATTAATGATTATCTTTGCATTTGATAGGGCAGGGTTGGGGAAATGGGAAATAAACATCAATGGGTACAAGAAAAAAGAAAATGTTCTAAGATTGATTGGAGTGGTGATTTTGTAATACTTCTTGATTTGATTGAACTATTTACTTGTATGATATAATAATTATACCTCAATATAAATTTTTGAAAGAGCAAATATGTCATTTTGCAGAGTAAGGTATGCCCGATCTAAGTCATGGAATTTTCAATGGCCTCAGATGCATATAAAGGCTCTACAATGAGTGAGAAAGATGCAAGAGTTCAAATGAACTCAATGGCAATGAGTTTGTATATTTTAAATACCGTTGAATCATGATGTAAGTGAAGAATATTAAATATATCACAAACTGTCAGCTTAAAGGGAAGACAAAAATGAAAAGGAGACAGTGAGAAAGTTATACAACTTGAAATATTAAATCAGTGACATCTACGGGAACATAGAAACGGTTGGTATCTGTTTTAGTCTGGATATGCTCAACAAAAATAAACAAAACTTGGGAGGATAAAGTAAATAAGTTCAGGATGCATGAAAGTATTGAACAAGCAAGTATTTGAGGTGAACATTCTAAGCAAGTTAGTATCAAATTACATAATGACAGAAAGAAAACACCTCCCCTAAACCATATCTTGATGAAAGGAGAAAAGATTGAAGTTGTTGAGAATTTTGTTTTACTGGAATCCACAATCAGCACATACACAGTAGCAGTCACCAACTCTTACCCCTTATTATACTAGGAAAATCCTTCTACCTCTTTAAATTCTCAAAAAGCAAGGGTGTCACTTTGATGACTTAGATGACCTTGGCTCAAGACATTGTCTTTCAAGTGAAAGTTAGACAAAGCATAAATAAGACTAATAAGGATTGGTACATTTAAATTATGCTTCTTAGAATTAATATTAAAATTACTGTGGACAACAACAAGAAGAAACAGATGTGTCTTGGAAGAAGCACAAGGATTCTCCTTAATGGACAGAATAGTAAGAATTTATCTAATGTTCTTTGTACATGTTATGAGGAGAGACCAGTACCTAGAAGAAAAAAAGCCTCATCACATTTGGTAAAGTAAAAGGTTAGTGAAAAAGAGGACGACTCAATGAGATGGATTGACATAAGAGCTGCAACAGTTAGCTCAAATATAACAGTTTTGTGAGTGACCACAAGGCTGAGCAGTGTATTTTTCTGTTGTTCATGACACGAGTTCACTCCCTGGGATGTGTGCCCTGAGCTGGAGGATTCATGTAGAGACCCTTGCCAGAGTGGAGATGCTTATACTCCGGCGCTCGATCCATAAGATTTCCCACCCACTGGCCTGTGATCTTCCTGCATTCAGCATCATCGCATGTGTTACTTGAGTCTGAAGAGGAATTTGTAGATTGGTATAAGACGTATATGCTAATTTCACACTTATAAACTTGATCTCTACCAGGTTGGGATGTTTCCTCAATATTCAAGTCCTCTTTTACAGTAGAACTCCAGACCTTGACACTAATCTGAATAATTTTTCCCATAAGAAGTAGCTGAAAATGGATTAATCCATTCTCAACCACCGAGTTTTTACCCTAAATTGACTTTTTTTGTAACTGGCATTTAATTGGTTGTTTTGAGATCAGTACAGAGACATTATGAACAATTCGTACACAATTTTTAATTCATGTACCAAAATCTTAAAATGACATGTAGTCAATTTTTTTTTAATTGCAGTGACTTTCCAGCTTTAAATTTAGAGGCAAATTTTTAAAAAGACATGATCAAGTACCATTATCTTCAAAAGCTGATAAACGGTTCCATCTTAAGTCCCACTGATTCACAATTCAATGTCACGCATACTACACACTCAAATGTTCAATCCTTCATAGCACGTTACAAAGTTATCAGGAAAACTGGACCACAGGTGATATAGAATGCACAGTGCTGACAAGAAAGTCATAATGACGGAATGGTTTTCAGACACAATTCTATTAAGAAAAGAAATATGGGCACAAAATTTTAAATGTTGACATCGTACAAATGCATGACAGTGACTGCAAATTGCCACTAAGTATGTTTTGTATTAGCGATACAAAAAATTGCCTGAACCCATGGAATATTATGTTGACATCCAAGACAGTCAAATCCTCTTACAATTCAATATCCCACTTCTGCTTTTTTTTTTTAAATAAACAACCAGGAAATGATTTCACATCTTTAAAGAAAGTGTTTACACTTAAAAAATGGGATGAATTGCAAATTCCTTCTTAAAAATGTTTCTCGAGCTACTAGAAACTTGCATTTACAAAATAGTTGATAAAAATATTCCTCTGGAGTGTACAAGAAGGGAGATTAATCCGACTTGGCTTCTTTTTCTCCTGCTTCTCAGAGGCTGGACTGTCCTCTTTTTTGTTTCTCCATTTTCAGCAGGTAAATCTTCTTCAGTTCTTGGATTAGCTACTTGTGTTAGTCTGGGTAGGCTTGAGGAACAAATTTCATAGACATGCATATAAATATAAGGAAAAGGTTTATATACAAGAGGAACAGAACATAGAGCCCAGTCCAGTTCAAAGTCATAAGTCCGATATTAACCCATAAGCCCAAAATCAATCTATAAAGTATCTTTCCAACTCACGAAGTCACAGGTCAGTGGGTGCAGAATCCCTGAGCTGGCAGGGGTCTCCACATGGCTTCTCACTTCCAGGGCTCAGGGTCCATCAACAGCAGAAGTAACTCATCGCTGGCAGAGGTCTCCATCTGGCTGCCCCAGCTTCAGAGGTCTGGCTCCATCAGGGCAAAGCCAAGTGGTCTCTCCACTGGCTCCTCCAGCTTCTCGGATGCTGCCATCTTGTCCGTGATTCATCATCTCTCAGACTAACTCCGAACAACTGGGGAAGATAACTTCTCATCTTTACGAGGGAAATATCGCGAGATTTCCCAGAAGTCTTAGGAGAAAGCCATGCCCACAAGGAGGCCTCATTGGCTAATCAATGGCTATCTCCAGATTAACAGGCTAGACTCCACCCCTATATTTCAATCATAAAATTAATGTAAAGAAATGACTGTCACACTATCTCAGCCTGTTTTTTCTGTGCTCTTCTTTTCCCTTTTGCTTGTACTTTTGGGTCTGAAAATTTCTCCTTTCCTGATGCCTTTTTTTTGGATTTGCCTCCTCTTTTGCAGGCCCAGGTTTCACGGAGAATCTCCCGATCTTCTCTTCGGCTCCTCCTTCACTGCCCCTTCTGCTGAGCTGACCTTCCTTTTGGGCCTCTTGTCTGTGGAGAGGGTGCTTTCAATGATGCCTTCGACCTTGTGCTCTGAGAGCTTTCTTGAAGCTGGATTGCATGTTACTGCTGCTCTGCCCGCAGGCCGAACTCCTAACCTTGACTTTTTGAATATTTTATACACAGAAATTTCAAAGTAAATAAGATCTGAGTTAAATGACATAATTTAAAATAAAAATACAACATTAAAAAGGTTTTTAACAATTACATAAGGTCTGTACCTTGAGATTGATGAGGATCTGCATCAGTGGACATGTATGTCAGGAGGAGGTAGTTAGGGAATCATTGCTTCCAAGGGGAACTCCTTTCCATAAAATCAACTGGTAGCTGATTTTCAGGAGTTTTTTTCCTTTCTTTGCCTTTTCTCAGTAACACCTGGCTGGCTTTCTCTAAAAAAAAACTGTCTAATGTGGTCTGCTGTTGGCATTTTTATTAACTGTTTTCTAAAATGCTTTACCAAATTATCATCAAAATATCTATAACACAGTTACCAGTTCCTTATGATGGTTACTTTAAAAAAAACTGTTTCTTAGGACTCAATTTTAAAAAAAATCCAAATACAGTACAAAGAACTATAACTAGCAAAATTATAGCAAAAACACTTGAAACAAAGATGCAAAAGCTTTTAATAAGGTGTAATGACAATCTCAATTAATGTCAAGTTACCAAAACATGAACTGCTTTTGTTTATTAAAAAATCATGTGTGTTAGGTTAGATTCCAATATTTTGTTAAAGCTCTGATGCAAAATTTTCTTGACATTTTTTGTCAAAATGAGGTTATGTCCAGTACTGATGTGGTCGAGTAGTGGGGTTCTACTGCATATAAAGTTATTTCTTATAAACATATGAGTGCGTATGAACTTGTTTTTCTCATCCACTGAGACTAACACAAAATCTCAAGGACCGTAATTTGGAGTTACAAGAGACCTCAATTGGTCAATGCAATGATTATAAAGAACAACAATGGGGATGGACTCAAATGGTCTGGTTTTAAAACATAATAAAACACTGGAGTACTAAAAAGATTATGTCACTGGCATGTAGATGAATGAGATATAACTCAGAGTGGAGGGAGAAATCCATACCTCCATGACTTTCAATCATGACACAGGTGTCTGGACTTCTCAGTTGAAAGCGAACATACTCCTCAACATAGGCTACTGGAAGACGTGGATATTAACCAGCAACAGGATGAAGGTGGACCTGACTTCACAGCATATATGAAAACAAATTCAAAATGAGTCAATGACTAAAAGCTGTGAAGACTTGAGAAGAAAAATAAACCTATATGCCCCTAGACTTACTTAGAGTCTTAAACAATCATACCAAATATCTATTTGTGGTTGGTTTCAGATGTAGACAATAAAGCATATATCCTAGGAATTGGGGTTCATAGGATTTGGGGGGTATCCATTGAGCAGCCAAGATAATCTTGCTTTGAGGAAAGTCTTACCATACAAGGACATGTCCAGGTCTGCCCTTAATGGTTAGAGTTGCGGGACGTGTTCCTTATGAATACATCTATCTTTAAGTGGCCAAGTCACAAAGGCCCTAGAAATCCTGTAATCCTTTCTAAGCTAAACTTTTGTAATGTTGTAGAAAATAATCTACTTATTCTGTGGAAATATAACTTAATAGAATTCATTCACAAGAAGGATAACATTCCTTTATATGAAGGTATTAAGCCCGTACAAATGGACAGAGTTCATGAAACAAAGTTGTTGCAATACAGTCATTTGTCTGGCTAATTTTGGTTGTACTAACAACTCAGGTCATTGAAGAGTGGGAATTGGGCTTCTGTTGGTGGTCACATATAGAATTATAATAATTGGTTCCTGGAACAAATTACAGAATTCTCAATCATAGTTTTACAGCTTTCAGATGGGATCTATTCTAGGGGGAAAATCCTTGCCATCCAGTTGATGCCAACTTATAGTGACCCCCTAGGCCAGGATAGAATTACCCCTGTGGATTTCTGAGAGTGTAATTCCTCTTAGGATTAGAAGGACCAGTCTTTCTTCCTTAGGGGACCTGGTGCTTTCAAACTTCTGACCTTTCAGAGATAAAATAAAAATGATATTTATATTATACTGTACTCTATAAACTTCACAATAAGGTGAAAGTTTGAAATATCATGCAAATGACAGACATGTGATACATAGGTGTGATAGGGGGCAAGTGTTTGGAAAGAAAGTCACTATGCACTTGCTACATGCATGGTTGGCATAAACCTTCAGTTTGTAAAAACAAAAAGGAAGAAAATAAATTCAACATTCCAGAAACACAACAAGAGTAACACAATAAAACAAGATATGCCTATATTTAACAACAAAAGCCCAAGAAACAAAAGAAACCATAAATTGCACTGCATCAAAATGAAAGATCTTTGTGCATCAGCGAACACTATCAAAAATAAATTGGTAATTCACAGCATGGGAGAAAATGTGTGAAAAAAACTGGTGAGTAAATGTAATGTAATCTTAACAATTCAATGCCAGAAGCAACTCTATTAAAAATAGGCAGAAGCATTACATAGGCCTTTCTGCAGAGAAGAGATACAGGTGGACATGACATGATTGCCAAGGAGGCTTGCACACAAATGGAATGCTGGTGACCCAATGGGTTAAGTGGTGTCTGGTAACCACAAGTGAGCCGTTCAATGTTGCCATCTGATCTGCTGAGGACAATGAGACTTTCATTAGCTTCCATCATGGATCCTCTAGGGAGCAATTCTCCTTTCTAGTCCTACAGGGTTGCTCAGAGTCAGAATGAACTTCGTGGTGGGGCTGGGGGGAGGGGTTTACACAGGAAATTTAAGATTAGTGTTGTATCTGTGACTGGGGGAAGGGTCTGGTGGTGAAAAGAGTGGGTGTGATTTTCTTGTTAAACTGTGGGGTAGACTCATCAGTTGCTTCATAACTAAAATGTCTTTGTGATTTTCAACTTAAAATTTGAATGTCAAACCTGGAAAGCAAGAAGTTATTTGACAGAGACATGCTAACCCAGCAGAAGTTCCTCTTTTGGGGGGACTGGGTTGCGTTGAAGCCATCACATGCATGCTCATCATGCTATTTCATCCTCCCTGCACCCTCCCATGGGGCTTCAGAGAAGAATCATTCGCAGTGTGCTTATTAGTGTGGTTGACTCATCTCGGCGTGGGGTTTTGTACCTCAGGTGAGGAGCTGGGACCATTTTGATTCTTTCACTGTTCAGGTGACGAGGCCAGTATAGGGTAGTCCCCGGGTGTTTCTCAGATATCCATTGTCCAGGCTATGGAGGGGGTCCCTCTGTCTCCTCCACTAGCACCCCGCCCAGAGAACTCTGAGTGGGAAGTGGTATTTCCAGACCTGACCCCTGAGAGTAGTGGGGGACTAGACTGGGCGAAGTGGGAGAGTCAGGAAGAAGAGAATAGGAGGAGAAGGGAGGTGATCGAGGAGGGGTGAGGTGAGAATAGGGAAGGAAAGAGAAAGTTGGATGGCAGAGAGGACAGGTGCATTTGGACAGATGAAAAATGGAGAGCTCAGAAAGGAGGGGGATGATGGAGGGAGGGAAAGGGATGGCTGCAGAAGGTTCTGGAGAGAGGAGAGGAGTCGGGGAGGGCAAGATGGGGATGCTGCACACAGGGCATCAACAGGTTCTTCTGGACTCAAAGTTGTGTAGAATGATGTTTATGTGGTTGATGGGTTCACATTGTAACTTTTGATTTCTCTCAATCTTCTTTTCTCCCTACATGGAGAGAGCAGTATTTTAGCAATCTGTTTTCTATGTCAGAAACATGCTGATGTGGTATATTCCCTTTAAGGTAGATGGCAGTTGCTTTGTAATATGTTCTTTGGAAAGGAATGAGTCCTAATGGAAAGGTGGAGAAGCTGTCTTTAGCAGTCCCGAATTGTGTCCATGAGAGGATGTAGGAGAGAATGTAGACTGGGGGTCCTCAAACTCTTTAAACAGAGGGCCAGTTCACTGTCCCTCAGACTGTTGGAGGGCTGGACTATAGTTTAAAAAAAACAAACAAAACTATGAACAAATTCACTGTGGGCCGGTGATGAGTCAGCTGTTAAGCAGGACAGCTGTGGTGTCAAAAACACCTTGTCCGTGGGATAAATGTCCTCGGCAGGCTGCATGTGGACTGCGGGCCATAGTTTGTGAACCCCTGCTAGAGCATATGTGAATGATGATGGTTAAAGGGGTAGTAGGAGGAGATGAGAGAAGGGAGAGTATCTTTGGTTTGGTTCCCTAGGTCATAAGTATTGGTTATCATGTAAGTGTGAAGTGTAGGCGATATGGCCTTGTGAATAAAGTGACCAGGCATGCCGCTTTTGGTGAGACAGTTCTGATTTTGAACAAATTTTCCCATTCCCTGTGGGTATTTAAAAAAAAAAGTCCTGATTTTTGGAAAGAATGCACGACAAGCTAGGGAACAGCGGGAGAGCAGGAAGGGAATGGACCCCCTCTAACCATCTCAACTCCCCCCACTCTCCCTCAATAGTGTCTTGCTTTACCAAGGTTTAAATCTGGTCCCTTTAGTTGGAGCACAGAGGCGTAGGCAGGAAATTATTTTCTCAGAGTTGGGACAATGCCTTTATTGCAGGGGTTCTCAGCCTTCCTAAAGTCACGACCCTTGTGCACAGTTCCTCATGTGGTGGTAACACCCCCAACCATAACATTATCATTATTATTTTTCAAAAGCATTATTTATGTTGCTACTTCATAACTGTAATTTTGCTACTGTTACGAATGGGGTGATCCTTGTGAAAGTGTTTTTCAACCCCCAAAGGGATCATGAGCCACAGGCTAAGAACCGCTGCTATATTGGGAACGATCATGGCCAAGGTTAGCAGAATTGATTTAATAATGAAACACTATGGACTTTACTTTCATTCTTTTTTAACTTAAAGTAGAGCTTGCTTTACTAAACTGACTTTACTGTTATCTCTTTTAAAATATCTTGTGTGTATCTATGTATCTTATTATAAAATTGTGTTTAACCAGCAACAAAGACTTTTAGAATAATACAGAAATGTACAGAATCAGGTCTTGAGCAGTTATGAACAGTTCCTGATGGTCTGCTGTGTACCTAACAGAGTGCATTCTTCTAAAACAAAATTCCATATGGAAGTAATAGGAACATTTTAGAATTATGCAAGAAAATGTTTGGCTTTTGATTCTAAATTCTTAACCTTTTTCCATATATGATTGTTCCTAATTTTATGAGTGCTTAATATATGCTTGCATTTTGGATTCAGTGTTTGTATTTTAAACTGTTTCATTGGCATTCATCCACATATAAAATTCAATAGTTCAATCATAACAAGAAGAGTTGTACAATCATTACCACAGTCATTTTAGAACATTTTCTTTCTTGTAATCATTATTAGTGTAATTTTAAAAACTGTGGCAAAAGGAAACATAAGAAAACATTTTCCAGGCTGAGCCCCAGTGGTGTAGTGGTTGTGCGCGGGACTGCGGCCCACTGGGATGGAGGTTCAATTCCGGCTCCCAGGAGCAAAGGCTGGGCCTCCTACTCCCACCACCAGGGCAGTGATGCCTTAAGAAAAATAAAAACAAACAAACAAAAAAACAAAAAACATTTTCCAGTTCAATATATTTTCAAAGTACAATTCCATTCCATTGGTGATGTGCAACCATTATTGATATCATTTTCCAAAAAAATTCCACCACTTATTAACATAAACTCAATACCTTCGAAAAAACTCTTCCTCCTTCATCCAGGGTAACTATTGTTCAATTTTGGTTTCTTCTTTTTTTTCATAGTTTTCTTGATGCAAAATTCACATATTATACACTTCTATAGATAAACCTCTTCTAAAAAAAGGTGTATATACAACATCCTAAATTGTTCTAGTATTACCTACACCTCCCACATTCCTCGTTTGCCTCCCCCACTCCCCATCACCCTCCCCCCCCATCCCCATTAGACCACTGTACCAGTTATTGCCTCTCTGCATCCACTCCTGTCTTCTGTATTTCATACACTGGGAAATCTAACAGAAACAATCCAAGGAAAATAATAGTATAAGGATAAAAATAAAAATAAAGCATATGTACGAAAAGACTACCTGAAAAGTTAAAAAAAGAGAGAGAATAAAGATCTGTTGTGAAACAACTGAAAATATTTAAATCTAGAGCAAATGCAGTTTGGGTCAGGAGGGTTGTCCACTGACCATGTATTATATTATACCATAGTTCAATCCACCATAATCAAGTTTGCTAGTCCTCCATGTATGACTAGAGGGGATCTACCAGAGGCTTTATCTTTTCTTTATTTATTTGTGATCATTTTATTGGGGGTTCAAGAAGCTCTTATCACAATCCATCCATCTATCTATTGTGTCAAGCATATTTGTATATATGTTGTCATCATCATTTTGAAAACATTTCCTTACTACTTGGGCCCTTGGTATCAGCTAGCTCCTCAGTTTTCCTTTCCCTCCCTCAACCTCCCGCCCTCATGAACCCTTGATAATTTATAATTTATTATTTTTTCATGTCTTACACTTACGGATGGGATACCAGCATCTTAATGAAGTTTGGCTTGTTTATAATGATTAATAATATATAAAACTAAAATGAAAACATAAACAAAAAAGAGGATCTGTAGAAGAGAAAGTGTTAAAAGCCAAACCACCACAGCAGTGATAGAGATTGAGGGACTTGATCGAGACAATGGCTAATTACAAAAAATAATTTAAAAAGTTCAATGTCAGTAGCAGCAACAGCAATGGCAAAAAGACTAAAAAAGGCCCAATTTTTTCATCCGGCCACAGTCCTAGTTATAGCTGTGTAGTAACAATAACAACATACCCTCATATTTCGCATTGTATGAATGAACTTCTATGACAGACATTCACTTATGACACCTATGACACTTTGAAAAACAAATGCCATGTTTTTTTAGTGAATTACTTGTATAAGACAGACAGAATATCCCAACCTTCTAGTATTTCCAAGACCAACAAGCAAATGGAAATATAGATTTAGATACAGATGAGAAAAGTTTATACTTGCATATATTAAAGTAAAACAAGTTCATACTTAGCTATCAGTGAAAGTAAAATTTATTAAAATAGTTGCTCTTAAATAATGGCTGCACAAAATTGTGCAACAAAAATTAAGAGGCCCTAATTTATTTCTGTGCCTTTATAACAAACCTTCTCAATGAACTTTCATGTGGTGGTCTGGAAATAAATCCCCCAAACCAAACCCCAAAGATCTCAAATGTGTACTTAATGAGATTTACCCTACAGAAGATTTTAGAGATAGAATTTATCTACTTAGGGTAATGAAAGTATACTTTTATTACTTATAACCAAATAGACTTTAATAGTATTTACTGTTTTAGAAAAATTACAATGCATCATAATATAATCTTAAAGAAAGGTGCCAAGACCTCTTACATAAAGGAATAATTGTTCAACCTTCTTTCTGTACCGTACAAAAATAGACTTTATATCAAATATTATTAATTATAAAAACTTAAACAGAGCTTCATCTAAATTAGAGAAAGCAGTGCTAGATATAGTTACCAGCACTTACCATTAATCCTAACAATGTATGAAGGTCAAACATGACAATTAAGTTAAAAATTTTTCCGTCTAAAGGGAGAATCATTCCTAATCTTATCATCAACACACTATTTATTGGAGGGAGGTGGAAGGAGAGGAAAATGAGAAACCAACAGCAAGGGCTCAAGTAGAAGGAAAATATTTTGAAAATTATGATGGCCACAAATATACAAATGTGCTTGACACAAGGGATGGCTGTATGGATTGTGATAAGAGTTGTATGAGCCCCAAATAAAATGATTCTTTAAAAAAGAAACAGAGGTTTAATCTTCTTAAATACTTTGAGGATGTATATTTTGCTCCCACTATTCTCCATAGTTTTCGACAGATTGGGCGTTCACAATTTAAGTTCTGATACTTCCCCCCTCATGTTTGGATTTTGTTGTCATCTTTGGATCAAATAGGCTGGTGTGCTTCTTTGATAGGGACATAGCTGATGCCTCACTTTGATGACTGCTTGTTGGAATACCAGAATTTAAGACCTGAGTTACTGTTCCAAATGATAACTGGACACCATCTGCTTTCTTCACCACAATTTGAGGCAGTGCCTTGATCTTCAGTGATCATTTCATGGAGATGAGTATCCAGCATAGACATCTCTTTTTTGGAGAGGGAGAGGGCATCACTGCCCTCTGATAGGAGTGGGAGGTCCAGTCTTCCTCCTGGAGAGCTGCTGCTGGATTTGAATCACCAAGCCAGTGGACCGCAGTCCTGTACTCAACCACTACGCCACTGGGGCTCAGCCCCATAGTCATCTTATAAGAACTAATAGTTCTTGGATTTGAGCAAAAATTAAGTGGGAAGCTTGAATTCATCTGCTTGTCCATGGTTTATGAAGAACCCTGCTTTATTTTGGGGGTTATATAATGACCAGAACAACCAAATAAACAAACAAATCAAGGACAACACAAAAAACAACAAAATAACAATAAACAAACAAAGGGGGGGGGAGAAAATATCATTGGGTATAAGGCGATTGCATTGTTAAAATAAGCAATTTATCCATTGGCATAGAATTTGAGGTATTGTTGATATGAGAAGTATATGCGTATATGGTCTGTCTGGGAGCTGAAATTCATGAGTTGTTTCTTTGTACAACATTTCTTACAATGCAAGGGGAGCACTGAAATAGTCAACATAAGACTGGTTTGGGGTCCGCTTTCATTAGACACCCACTAAGTCAGGAATCCTACCCAAGATGCAAAGATCGCCATTGCCACAGTCTTGGGGTGACTGTCATTTGCTTCCTCTCCCATCAGGAAAGCCATCATAAATCCCAGGGCTACAGGTATTTGGGGGTAGAGTCCAGTTCATTCACTCTAAATTCCAAGTGTGGCCCTAGGGAGATGCCATGCTCCCTGTAAGGCCAGCATCTAAGGTCATCATAGCGCTTAGTCCATTAAATAGTTTACCAAGGTTTCTACCCAGGAACATAAAACCAGGTTTATCTTCCCATTTGGTCCCCTACAATTACTATATAAGCAGCCCTTCCCGAAGTGAGGTTGCTCCTTTTAATTTAACCAACAAAAATATTAGTATCACCTTTGAAATGTAGATGCTCCCCCCATCCCCATTTTAACTTGATTTTCCAGTAAGATTCTACTCTCATTCCTGTGGAGGGCCTGTTGTGTTCTTGTGGCCTTGTCTGGGTGTTGTAAAGCATCAGCTGGAGGCTGTCTTTCTTCTTGAGTGATCCCAGCTGAGGTGAGATGGATGCCCTCTTTCGAGGTGATTTGAATGAAGTACATCTAAGGCAGGTAATGTGTGTTCATATCCCATAATGATTTGTTTGGGAATTGGCCTTTGAGATTTGTTTAATTCATGTAATTGTAGTAGACTCATCCTTTTGTGATTGGCTAAATTTACTCAGCATAATGGTTTCTAGTTCCTCCTATATAGCATGACCAGATGTCCTGCTTTTTAACAATTTAACAACATCCTGCTGCATTTTAAAATTAAAATAAATATATTACAATACTATTTTTGCATTCTTTGAAAATTTTTGTTGCTCCAAATAGACCAAATTTTCAATCAAGAACCCTCCCCTTCCCCAGTCAATGGTGTCCAGCTTAAAATCTTGTCACTACTTCTTTTTTTTTAACTATTTTTTTCTTGGGGGGTTCATCACTGCCTCTGGTGGTCGTGGGCGCTACTCAGTGCTGCTCCTGAGAACCACCGCTGGATTTGAGCCGCCAAGCCCGCGGGCTGCAGTCCTGCACTCAATCACTTACACCACCAGTGCTCAGCCCTGTCACTACTTCTATATCATGCATTTCTTCAAACTTTCCATCACTCTTTTTTAGGGAAGAGTAGTGTGATAGGTTTGTTGTGCCAACCTGGCCAATAGGAACACGTGGGATTAATCAGGCCACAGTTTGATTGGAGGGCAAAGAGCTACATGGCTCTGCAAGGCCCACCCCCATCTCTCTTGCTCTCTGATGATCAAAACCAGCATGCTGTTATTGTAGCTAGTTCTCTGCCTCAACCCATGTGTTGCAATAGCTGTCAGCCAGGCCAAGCTGTGGATCATGTCTCTAGAGCTTGAGCCTCCTTCTAAACCTACTTGCCCACGCTGCTGGTGTGTGCATTCCTAGAGTTCGAGGCTGGAGGATCCAGTAGCCTAGCATTGCTGGAGTTTGGTATTCTATCCAGGCCTGCTTTTCTAAGCTTTGGAGCAATTGACTGCTGCTCATCCACCCTGGTGTTTGTTGCCGGAGGGTAGACTGCGCCTGACTTGCCCAAGTGAGGAGACTGCTGTCTGCTTCCTTGACTTTGGACCTGGCAGCCTACGTGAATTGAAGGACTTCCAGCATAATAACTGTTCCAAGAAAGTGAGTTGAGCCAAGCCCACCACACTGCTGTGATGACTAATTAGCTATTATATTCTTCTCATTGCATAAACACACACATGTATATATAATCATAAGTGTCCTGGTTTTGTTTCTCTAGAGAACCCTGTTTAACACAGGTAGTATTCCATTTTATGAATTTATCCATTCTTCTGTTAGGCATTTGGGTTGCTTCCAGTTTCTTACTATTGTGAACTGTGCTGCTATAAACATGGGAGAACATGCATTCACTCTTGTGTCTCTTATTTCTTTGGAGTACACGCCTTAGCATAGATCACAGGTGACTTCAGTTCCCAATTGTTTGAAGTATAGCCACATCATTTGTCACAGTGATTGTGTGTATTTACAGGTCCAACAGTGTATATGAATTACATTTTCTCCAGAACCTCTCCATATTTTGTTGTTTTCTGGGTTTTTTTGAAATTGAGTTCTGAATAGCTTCTAAAAAGAGCTGTATGTACATCTCAATCACTTCTAGTGACACACACCCCTCCAGCATTCATTGTATACTCCACATGTCCCTTCACCCTCACATTGTGGGTGTAAGTTGATATCTCATTTTAGTTTTAATTTGCATCTCATGGATGACTAATGATTGCAAATATTTTCCCATGTGTTTATTAGCCATTTAAACTTCAGTTTTGTTGAGCTGCCTGTTCTTGACATTTTCCCACTTAATTGGGTAATTTGTTATTTTATTTTTGAGCAGTTGTAGAGTTCTGTTGATTTGGTTAATTAGAACGTTGTGCAATGTGTTGCTGTTAAACGTATCCCCCTCATCTGTGTGCTCTCATTTTCCTCTTTTAATGAAGTCTTTTGATGGACACAAGTGATTTACTTTGCTCAGTTTACCCAGTATCTTTGGGCCCCGGGATTGATAGCCCTTGCCTCATGCACAAGCTCCCTGCCAGGGCTATGTAAAAATCGCTGTTGCATTCCCCTGCTCCCCCCCCCCCCCCCCGCAATTTGCCTGGTTGAAAACCCAGCCAGGAGCACCCATTGGGGAGGTGTTTATAGACTGTCAGGTTTGTAGACTCTCTGGAGGTCAGGCGATGTGGTTTAACCTCAGGGAGTTGATGAAATCTAATTTTCAAAATGTTTAGTCTATATATCCAGGAACATGGTAGCTTGTTCCATATGTGTAATTTTCTTTTGTTTTCTTTTAGGAGTGTTTTATAGTTTACCTTGTATAAATCTTTTGCTTCTCTGGTAAAATTTATTTCTAAATATTCTATTTTTGTGAACTCATTATAAATGGTATGTTTTTTTTTATCAGTATCAACTTAACTATACAACAATCAGATTTATTTATCTTGATCATACAGTGTACTATATGGCCAAATTTTCAATTAGTTCCAACAAATATTAAAGGAATCCTCAGAGTTTTCCATAGATAGGATTATATTATGTGTGAAGAAAGAATTGTTTTCTTTTGTTCTTCTGTGAAAGCATTTCGTGTCTTTTTGTGGTTCTGTACAGTCAGTTAAAGCTCTCAGAATTATATTAAACAAAAGTGATGATGAAATCAACAATGGTTAGTTCTTTTATGAAGGGCTAATATTTTAAATTTATATTTCAATAAATATTTCCATTTATGGTGATGTTGCTTTTTGGTTTCCCTTATGTATCTTTGATTATGTTGAGGAATTTCCCTTCTATTCCTATGTTGTTGAATGTCTTTATCAGGAATGGGAGTTGAATTTCATCTAAAGTTTTTTCTGCATTGATTGCTATAGTCATATGGTTCTTCTCCTTTATTTTGATATTTGGGGAATTACATTGATTATTTTTCGAATATTAAGCCATCCTTACATATTTGGTATGAATTGCATTTGATCATGGTGTGTTAATTTTTTACCCTTAGGGGAATTTTGTTGGCTAGGATTTGATTTGAAATATTATTTTCTATATTCATCAGAGATCTTGGTCTGTAATTTTCCATTCTGGTGATGTAGTGTCAGTCCAGGTAGACTAGAGGAACAAGTTCAAGGACCCACATATCGATATAGAGTAAGGGTTTATATACAAAAGGAATGGGACATGGAGAAAGCATCCCAGCCCAGTCCAGTTCAAAGTCATAAGTCTGATATTAACCCATATGCCCTAAATCAGTCTATAAAGTCTTCTTCCGACTCACGAAGTAACAGGTCAGTGGGTGCAGAATCCCGGTGCTGACAGGGCAACTCACCTCCAGAACTCAGGGTCCATCAACAGCAGAAGCAACTCATCGCTGGCAGAGGTCTCCATCTGGCCGCCCCAGCCTCAAAGGTCTGGCTACATCAGGGCAAAGCCATGTGGTCTCTCCACCAGCTCCAACAGCTATTTGAACGCTGCCAGCTTGTCTTGTTCATGATTAATCGTCTCTGAGACTAACTCCCAACAACTGGGGAAGAGAGCTTCTCATCTTCACAAGGGAAATATCGCGAGATTTCCCAGGAGTCTCAGGTGAAAGCCATGCCCACAAAGAGGCCTCATTGGCTACTCAATGGCTATCTCCAGATTAACAGGCTAGACCCCACCCCTACATTTCAATCATAAAATTAACATAAGCACATGACTGCCACAGATGTCTTCTCAGACTTAGGTATCAAAATTCTAGTTGGTTGTAATATGTATTTCTTAGAATACTGTCCATTTGTATATTTTGAAATAGTTCATGTAAAATTGCTATTAGCTCTTTAAATGTTTGATAGAATTCCCCAGTGAAACCATATGCTCTTGGATTTTTTGAAGTTGACAGATTTTTTAATGACTAGATCTATTTTTTGTATTAAGAGCTTACTGAGGTTTTCTACATCAGCCAGTGATAATTTAATAGTGCCTTTTTAGAAATTTATCTACCTCTATATTTTCAAACTTGTTATATACACTTTTTCATAACATTGCACAATTTTAAAATCTCATTTGGTTCTTTAATCATGTCACCCATTTAATTTCTAATTTATAGAATTTGTAGTTTATCTTTTTTATTAGTGTTCTTGATGAACCAACTTCTCATGCATTTTTCCTATGGGTTGTTTTCCAATTCATTTATTTCTGCTTTAATGTTTACTATTTTTCCCCTCTAGTACCTAATAGCTTATCATGCTTGTCTTTTTACAACTGATGCAGGTGATGGGTTAAGATGTTTATTTTCATTCTTTATGTCTTGTTGATCCATGCAGGAATTGCTATAAACTGCCTTTGGTATGTTATATTTTCCACATTATCTGTTTTAAGGAATTTTTTGAATTTCTGTATTTCTTCAGCTACCCAGTGGTTTTTAAGTAAACTATTGCTCAATTTCCATGTATGTGATTTTTATATTTGATTTTCTGTGACTGATTTCTAATTTTATAGATTTGTGATCTGAAAAAACTTTATAGAATATTAATGTTTTGTTCATTTGTTTATTTTGCCATTTACCATGAAGTGAGAATTTTGATTTTCTTTCTTTAACCTTTATATTGAAAACTCTTACAGATATTATAGCAATCTTCAGTTCAATTAGATCAAGCATAATTGCATGATAGATGCCTACATCATTTTCTTTTTTTAGGGATGGATTGTAAATGTAGGCATTATTGGAAAGTAGGGAAGGACTTTAGAGAAGAAAAGAGGCAGCAGAGAAAACACCACCATCATTTTCAAAACATTTTCTTTTTGAAAATTACATTATGATCTATTGTGGAGTACCTGCTATGAGCACATAAAAAATGTGCAATGATTTTTGTTGTGCTAACTGTTCTATAAATGTCTCCCATCCAAGTACTAATCAGTCCTCATCCTGCATAGCTTCTGAGATCAGAGGAGATGGGCACATTCAGGGTGCTATGGCTGTAGACCTGTTCTATATATGTCTAAAAGATCAATTTGCTTGATTGTGTTTTTTAATTTGTCTTTATATTTGTTGATTTACTTCTAGTTAATCAAATTTTAGTTGAAAGTGATATACTAAAGTCTCATAATATTATTTTATTGTGGTAAATGATGGTATTTTTGGTATGTATATACTAATTATGGTTGTGGTTTGTGTTCCACTGAGTTAACGAGAAAAACAACTTCATAAATACTCATATGTGTATAAAAATGAGCTTTATATACAAGAGGAATTAAATATTGATAAAACATCCAGGTCTGGTTCAGATCAAGTCCATACATTCGATATTAACCCATATATCTGATAGCAATGTATAAAGTCCTCTTCAGACCTATGAAACAAATGTGATGCCAAATGCAGGACATTCACAGGTCTGTGAGTGGGTGGATTTCAGTGGCGTTGTAAGCTTCTCAGTGCTTGCAGGGGTCTCCATGTGACTTCTCCAGCTCCAAAGATCTAGTTGTCATCAATCTGTCTCCATGTGGCTTGTCAACAAGGATGTTTTGCAAGGACTGATGATGACACTCACCACCAGGAAGCTATTCCTATCCTTAGCACTGTCAAATGAGGTCATCAAGTTGTGATCTGAGCTACAGACCAAACTCCACCCCTTCACTCTTAATCCTCCCAAATTGACAACAGATTACATAACTACCATAAGGTTTGTGGCAGTCATGTGCTTATGTTAATTTTATAATTGAAATGTAGGGGTGGAGTCTGGCCTGTTAATATGGAGATAGCCATTGAGTAGCCAATGAGGCCTCTATGTGGGCATGGCTTTCTCCTGAGACTTCTGGGAAATCTCGCGATATTTCCCTCGTGAAGATGAGAAGCTACCTCCCCCAGTGTTTGGGTGTTAGTCTCAAAGACAATTAATCAAGGAAAAGACAAGATGGCAGCATCCGAGAAGCTGGAGGAGCCAGCGGAGAGACCACATGGCTTTTCCCTGATGGAGCTAGACCTCTGAACCTGGGGCGGCCACGTGGAGACCTCTGCCTGTGATGAGTTACTTCTGCTGTTGATGGACCCTGAGCCCTGGAAGTGAGGAGCCATGGGGAGATCCCTGCCAGCTCAGGGACTCTGCACCCACTGACTCTGCACACATTGCACTCACTGACTTCGTGAGTCAGAAGGAGACTTTATAGACTGATATCGGGCATATGGGTTAATATCTGACTTATGACTTTGTGCTGGACTGGATTGGGATGCTTTCTTAATGTCCTATTTCTCCTATACATAAACTTTTTCCTTATATCTATATGCGTGTCATTGAAATTTGTTCCTCTAGTCTACCCGGACTAACACATGGTTTCTTGTTTAATTAATACTCTGATAATTATATTAGTGATGTTTGTCTCTTTTTGTGTCATTTATTTTTATGCCTATTTTGTCTGAGATTAATATTACTACTCCAGCTCTCTTTTGACTGCCATTAGCTTGAGGAATTTTTTCTGTCCTTTGATTTTTAGACTATGTTTATCTTTTAATCTAAAGAGTGTTTCTTCTTAGGAGTGTATTACAGGTTTGTGTTTTCTTTATTTGGGGGATCACTTTGTTTCCTCTCACTATTAGTGCATTCATTTTATTTTTCCAGTATTTTTATTGCAATAAAATTCACATATATGCTTTCATAATTAAGTCATATTTTAAGAGTTGTATGTTCATCGCCACAATCAATTCCAGTACATCTTCCCTCTTCCAATATTAACCATTTTTCCCATCCCCCTCAAGCCCACCCCACTCCTATTCCCCCCAAAATCATTGTTTTAATTATTGTCTCTATATATTCACATTCTCTGCTTTATATAGTGGGTAACATACCAAAGACAAAAAAAGTGGGTGGAAGAAAAAAAATAGTAATATTAAAATAATCCTGAGAGATAACTCTGTGATGAGAAAAATCAAACAAACATTTAAACCTAGAACAAATCAAGTATGAGTTAAGAGGTATATCAACTGGCCAGGTGCTCTATTATCTTTTATTTCCATCTACTTAATCAAGTTCACAATAATCTCCGTCTGATACTATGGCTATTATATCTTTCCAATGTCATGAGAAGGGATCTCTCAGAGGCTTAATCAACATGGGTACTCGACAGATGGATTTTGAATTGTCATTGTCCTTGATAGCCTTCTACAAATTAAATTTTCACAATTAGAGCTCTGATACTTTTCCCTTCAATATATTTGAATTTTGTTCTTCGTCATCATTGGATCACACAGCCTGGTGTGCTTCTTCCATGTGCAATTAGTTGATGCCTCACTTAAATGGCTGCTTGACTGAATATAAGCATTTAAGACCCAAGGCACCATTATTCTTGGTATCAAACATAGCCTTGCCTTAAGAACTAAGGGTTTTTGAATGTTGACTAGAATTAAGTGGAAACTCAAAATATATTCACTTCTGCATGGGTTATGTATGACTCTGGTTTACATTAGTGGTTTCATTATTTTCTAACAAACAACATTGCCAATCATCCCCCTGAAGCTTAGGACAATCCTATTGTTAGCATCAATCACTTGTTCAATGGCATTAAATTTGAGATCCTGTTGAGAAAAGGAAGTTATGTAAGTTCAGCTCAGCTTTGAATAACAGTTTCTTCTTTTTTCCCTTATCACCTAATAATTTTAATCATCTTGTTCAATATTCATGTCTGTATTTATGTTTCTGTTCATTTTATTATTGATATCTAGTTTTATAGCATTGTAGTCTGAGAAGACAGATTGTAGACTTTCCATGTTTTTAGAATTTGTTAAGACATCCTTTAAGACATAATATATGGTCTATTCTTGAGAATGCTCCATCAACACTGCAGAAGAATTTATACTAAATTTTTGTTGGATGGATCAGTCTGTATATGTCTATGAGGTCGAGTTTGCTGAGAGTGTTGTTTGGGATCTTTTGTGTCTTTATTGAGTATCTTTTTGATGTTCTGTTTTTCCTTGAGAAAGGCATATTGAAGTATCCTATTATAATTGTCAAGGTGTCTATATCCATCCTCAATTCTATGAAGATTTGTTTGATTATTTTAAGGATCTTTATTGGGTACATATATGTTTATTGTAGTTATGTCTTCTTTGATTATTATGTAGTAGCCATTCTTGTCGCTTATTTTGGTCACCATTAATGTGGTGTGCTTTTGTTCAGCCTCTGATTTGTAGTCTGCTTATGTCTGTGCTTTTGAGGTGTGTTTCTTGTAGGCAGAATATTGATGGATGCTGTTTTCTTATACTACTCTGTATTTTCATTGGTGCATTTATCTCATTAACATTCAGTGAAATTATTGATCGATATAGATGTTACTGCTATTTTGCTTTATATTTATATGTGTCAATCCTTACCTTGTTGTCTACAATCATTCTACAGAAAAATCTGAGTTTATTTTAACTATTGTCGCTTTGTAAGTAACTGTTCTTTTCTCTAGCTGCTCTTAGATTTTTTCCCCCTTGTCATTGATATTATACATCTGAATGCAATATATTGTAGAGTTTTACTTTTGGAGTCTCTCCTGATTGTAGTTATTTCAGTTTACTGGATCATTAACTTTGCATCCAGTAAGCATTGAGGAAAGTTTTCTTACAGGCGTTTTTAGATTATTCTCTTTGTAGATTTTTCATTTGTTTGTTTCTTCCACTTTCGGGATATTCCTCTTGCTTGTTTCCCACGTCGATATCAAGTTTCTTTCACTCCATTTTGCATTTTTTGTTGCTCTTCTCTTAGATCATAGCCTAAAGATTTGTCTTAAAGTTCAATCATTCTGTTTATTTATTTATTAAGCACTTTATTGGGGGCTCATACAACTCTTATCACAATCAATACATACATCTGTTGTATGCGAAACACATTGTACATTTGTTGCCATTATCATTCTCAAAACATTTTCTTTCTACTTATGTCCTTGATATTAGCCCCACATTTTCCCCCTCCTGACCTGCTAACCCCTCCCTCGTGAACCTTTGATAATTTATAAATTATTGTATTTTCATATGTACACTGTCCGATGTCTCTTGTCACCCTCTTCCCTGTTGTCTGTCTCCCATGGGGAAGGTTATGTGTAGATCCTTGAAATCTCTTCCCTGTTTCTACTCCACCTTCTCTACATACTCCTGGTATTGCTACTCTCACTACTGGTCCTCAAGGGATCATGTATCCCAGATTCCCCATGTTTTCAGTTCCTATCTGTACCAGGGTATACCCCCTGGTCTAGCTTGATTTGTAAGGCAGAATTGGGATCATGATAGTGGGAGGGAGGAAGCATTGCAGAACTAGAGGGAAGTTGCATATTTCATTGTTAATACATTGTACACTGATTGGCTTGTCTCCTCCTGGTGACCCTTCTGTAAGGGAATTTCGCTTTGCCTAGAGATAGGTTTTGGGTCCTCACTCTGTACTTTCACTTCTGTAATGGTTTTCAATTATATCTAATTCTGTTATCACAGTGTTCAACATACTGGTATGGGCTTCCTCTCAGAGCTTTTCATGTAAGACTTGTAGTGATGTTTCTAGATTATATATTGTGCCCTCCTCCTATTTTTTGTCAGGCATTTTGTTTTTCTGTTTACAAGTGCCACCATCTTTCTTTTAATGATGAGGTAATTTTCAGGCCTGTTCAAATTAGCTATTTCTTCTTGTTCTGGGTGTTTTTTAGTATTTTTGTCCGTTTCCCTAAAATTTGTTTTGTTTTTGCATATAGATTGATATTTTCTGTTAATCTTTGATATTTTGATACAACTATTTGGTGTGGTGGATTAGTTAACTCTATTAGGTATTGCAGTGGAGGAATAGAAGACATTTTAGATCAAGTATCTGGGGAAAATTGTTAGACTAAATTCCAGAGGCAATGCCCTAGAGTGAGAGGAAGAAGATAGAAAAAGAAAGGAAAGAACGCTTGGTGGATTATAAGAGAGGAAATGAAACCAAAAAGAGTTCCCTTTCATACAAGGATGGAGGAAATGCTAATATTAATTGAGAAAAAAGTAAAAAAAACTTGTGAGAGTAGTGTCAACTTTTGGTTTTAAGGAGAGAAGGAAAGTGAACAATTAAAGAAAAATAAAATGTTGATAAAGAAAACTAAGAAGTAAACGTTTAAATATTAAGATTATATAAGAAAGGAGCAAGAGATAAAATATTAAAAATCATAACAAAATGATACTAGAATAGCAAGCATAGGGTCTATTAATGTATATGCCTTTGGGCTCCAAGTTGGCTCAGGAGTTTCTTCTCTTCTGTGGCCAAGAGTAATTTGTGTTTCCCGAAGACTGGATGGGAGATTAGTGTGGATTCTGTTTCTGTGCTTGGAACACACTGAACTGGGAGGGACCTATTGAGCAGCTGTTTGGTTTCAGGGGGTGGGTGATTCCATTTGTTGGAGGATTTTGCATGTCCAGGAGATGAGGAGGTAGGGTAGAATACCAGAATATAGAGGAATTTGCCAGTGGCTAAGCTGTTTTTTCTGAACCTCCTGAAATGGTAACAGTGGGTTGAAGATGTGCTATCAAAAAAAAGGGGGAGGGAGAAAATAATTAAAATAAATATCAAAATAATTAAACAATTAAAATACACCAACATATGTGGAATAACTGATTAAGTATGACTTGCAATAATACTGCCTGATTTTGTTGTTGAAAAGAAAAGAGTGGGCAGTGATGCCACATAAAAAAGAAAGGAGCACATAGGAAGGAAAGAACAACAATAACACTGACAACAGACGCATTCGAATTTCAACATTGTCTTGGATTTGATCTGTGTGAGGCAGAGATATTTTAAACAGTTGGAGGCAGTGTTTTTAGTAAGTTGTTTTAGCTGGTGGTCATTTAAGATTTCAGTGGGTTTGAGTTTAAGACTTGGGAGTTTCTCTGGGTATCTGGTAGGGGGGAAACACTTATAGCCTTATAGATTTAAGTTACTTGTCTTGAAGAAAAATACACCAGGTTGGTCAGATCAGAGGGGTAGGTATTCTCTCTTTTTAGATGATGAAGGTCATCAAGCATGGGTGGAGGAGTGAGTTCCGTATCTGTCACCTATCTCGGTTTTCTAGGAGTGAATTGGGGGAGAAAGAGCCTATTCAGAGGACTGAGGTCATGAGACCATTAGTAGAATACTCTATCTGTCCAAACTTCAAGGAGAATAGACCTCTGAGACCTGGAGTTTATGACCCTTGTCTCACACATGATCTCACTGTCTGTGGTATATGAAACAGCTGTGGCAGGAAATTCACAAGAGCGCCCCTATGCCTGGGTGGTCACCTTTCCAGGAGCATCTCCCCCACCAAGAGTTGTGTTGGATTTCTGAACCTTCTGAAGGTCAGGTGGAGAGGTTGAAATCCCATGGATTAACTCTAGTCTATAGTGAGCTAAACTTCTCCCTTGATCCCTGACCCTTGGTTCTCTGTGTTGCTTTGCTAATACTTGAGGTATGCTGTGGCTGATGGCTCACAATGCTGTGGACAAAGCAACTTGCTTTCTGCTGCCTTAAGACAGTCCCACAGAGCTGCCTGCATGTAGATTAAGGAGACAGACTGAGTTGAGTGGGGTTGGAACTCCCCTGGCTTGAGTTGGAAGTTTAGCTTGTTAAAATTAACATACGCTCCAAGCCTTCCCGCAGAGATTTTTTGGGTAATTGTTCCAGGTGTAGGGAACGAAGCTCCCCAGGCAATACAAAAAAAAAAACATGTCTGTTTGGAGTTTATATTTGCCCTTAGGAAGGTCACATGTCTCTGTGACTTGGCCAGTTGTCTATCTCTAACAGATAGTGGGCTAACTATCTCTGGGACTGGCAAAGATCCACCAGGTCAATGCAGGTCAATGACCAGAGCCCCTCTGGGTGGAGCTGATAATCATGACAAAGGGGAATCTTCTGGCAGGTTTTACTGTTCTTTCACTTTAAGAACCCTGTGTCTCCTTACCTGCATGGTGAGAAACTCATTGTCAGAAAGTGTAGGATATCTCTCCCCATAGGTTTTTCTCCACTGGTATCTTCAGAGACTTTTCCTTGATTATAATCTAGTGACCATCTTCCTAAATTCTTTTGTCTGATAGGTTTTTATTTTCTAATCAATTCTGTTAGTCTTTGTCGCTAACTGCTGAATTCAATCAATTTACCTTTAGTGTTGTTACTGATAAATAGGGTTTCATTGGCATCATTTTATTATTTTAATAGTGTTTCTAGTTTCCTTTTTCATGGTCTTGTTTTCTGTTTGTTCCTTTTGTTTGTTGGATGTCTTCATAACACTTTGTTTTTATCTTATTTCTTTGTCGCCTATATGATTTTTATCTTGTTCATTTTGTTTAGGTTTCAATTTTTTGAGGTTGTTTTTTGCTAAATTCAAAAGAATTTGTTGTATTGTGTGAATGGTTTGAGATCTCTGCCTATTTATTGTCTATTCTGATCTCTCTGTTTTTTTAACTTTATATTAATCTTCATTGTGAATTGTTTCATACTATGTTCCTTGTATTGATTCATTTAGTTCTGTTTCAAGATAGAATTATTGAATACTGTTTTCTCAATGTTATATTTTGAGGTTTCTATCTATTGTTCCTATAGATTCTCTGTCTACAGAATCCCTTTACTATTTTTTTTGTTAAAGTGTTGTGTTTTTTTCAAATTCCTTTAGTTTTGCTTTGTCTGTGGATACTTTTATTTCCCCCTTATGTTTGTAAGGTAATTTTGCTGGTTGTAGGACTCTTGTTTGGCAGAATTCTGCTTTTAAAATTTTGAGATATCTAAATTCATTACTTTATTGCATGAAGAATTTCAGTAGAAAAATCTGAACTCTTCATAATTCATTGAAATTTATATGCAATTTTTCATTTTTGCAATGCTGCTCTCAGGATTGTTTACTTTATTTAATATTGGAAAGGTTGATCGTTATATATTATAGTGATTTTCTTTTGGGATCAATTATTTTTTAGTTATCTGGACATCCTGAAGTTATTTTATGTTCTGTCATGAAATTAGGTATCTTTTACATTAATATTTCATCAACTATTTTCTCTATGATTAATATTTCTTCTTTCTGTTCTGGGATATTTACCAGCCACACATTGCTTCTCTTGATAGTACTCCATAATACTATTACAGCTCTTTCTTCTCCTTTTTTGGTCATTTTCATATTTTGACTTCCTGTTTACTGGTCTCTAGAGTTGAGATCACTGATTCTTGTCCCCATTATTTCAATTCTGCTGTTTCATTCTTTTTCAAGGTTATCCACTTCTAATATTTTGGTACTTACCTTTTGTATTTCTGTTTGTAGCTATTGAATTATTTTTTTTTTCATTTTGTCAGAATGCTCTCTTAGAATATTCTTGAGTTCTTGAATTGTGGCATCTGAATTTTCTTCCATTAGTTTAAAGTAACTGGAGGTCACCACTGTGATCTCCCCATGGGAGAATCCTTGATCCTTTCCACCAGGAGTTCCTCCAGACCTATATTTCTGTGTGTCATGATTAATCGAGTTGTTTTCCTCTGTTTTTGCCAGTGTGCAGAGATTTACTGCTGCTTCCGAGACACAGTGTTATAGTTTGCTAACTTGTTTTTCATATTTGTCTCTGAATACAAAGTATGTCCCTGAGATCTGTTGTGGAACCCAGGTAGTCAATGGTGGTTATGCAACTTGGCACCAGCCCACCGTCAGCAAGAGCCAAACAATTGCATATTGCTATTGCCAAAGTCCTGCTTTCAAGACTGGTTCTCAAGTTCCCAGGAAGTGTCTGCAAATAATTGACCAACCCAGTACAAAAGGGAAGAGAAGTAGTTATTTTAAACTGTGGACACAATTACTATCTGGACATGGCCTTGCTATTGGGCAATTGTCATCAGGTAAAGTCCTGTGCCCCTCAGAGAAATACTCACTCATTACTGAACCAATTATCTCTTTTAATACGCACACTCTTGATTCTGGGTCTGGTCAGGGTTGTTCGATCTTCTTGCTGCTTCTGAAAAGTTCTATCACAATTCAGTCCCCTCAAAGTCCTACTTACATGCTAGGAATCAGCCCACAGTAGACCTAACTGTGCATTATGTGATTTGCATGCAATGAACAGGTCAGAACTCTGAAAATTCCAGTGATCAGAAGCCTGTGAATCCTCCCAGTGAAACTCTGACTTAATCTCCATCCCCCATTATTTTGAGGTAATAGGCTAAATATAGGAAAGAGAGAGGAGGGGTGTCAACTCTCCACTATGGTCTAGTGTAGAGCAGTTGGTACCTCAGGCATTCTGCTCAGTGGCACTAAATCCATGGCTTTTTTTCCTTTTAAATTGTTTTGTCAGTTCCTCCGAGGTGTTGCCATGCTGTTGTCATGGGTTTGTGTTTCACAGAGGGTGGTATAGAATTCAGGATGTTGCAAATTTTCTGCTACTTCCAACGTTGTTCTTGGGAGAGGGATTTAGAGGGAATCTGGCTATGCGACTCTGGTTGTGCCATCTGCATATTGCAGTTTTTTAACTCTTTTTTTTTAAATGAATCATTTTACTGGGAGCTCATACAACTCCCATCACAATCCATACAAACATCAATTGTATGCAGGCAACATTTACACACTATTGCCATCATCACTCTCAAAACATCCTCCCTCCCTCCAGGCCCCAGTATCAGCTACCTATGTTTCCCTTCCTCCCTCCCTCCCCCCTTAAACCCTTAGGAATTTACAAATTGTTAATTTTTTTTCATACTGTACATTATCCAATGTGTCCCAGCAGTTTCTTCCCTGTTGTCCGTGTTGCAGAGAGGAGGCTATGTATAGATCCCTGAAGTTGTTTCTCCCCTTCTATTCCTCCATCCCTCCACCCTCCTGGTATTACCACTCCTATTACTAGTCTTGATGGATCATCTATCCTAAATTTCCCATGTTTCCAACTTCACTGTACATCGCCTGGTCTAGTTGGATTTATGTGGTAGAATTGGGGTCATTATAGTGGGTGGGAAGCAGCATTTGGGAAATAGAGGAAGGTTGCATATTTTATTGCTACTACCCTGTATCTTAACTGGCTCATGTGAATTTCTAGCAGCTTTTTTGTTTGTTTGTTTTGTTTTGTGTGTGTGTTTTGTGGGCACCACTTCCCCCTGGTGGAAGTAGGAGGCCCAGCCTTGCTTCTGGAGAGCTGCTACTGGATTTGAACCGCCAACCCTGTGGACCGCAGTCCCGCACACAACCACTATGCCACCGGATAAGCTTTTCTCCAAACCTGATGCTGCTTTATTCTTCATATAATCCAGCTTCTCTTTTTATTTGCTATGCATAGAGATTGAATAAATAAGAGTAACATATACAATTCTTGAAGACACCTTTACAGATTTCAGATTACTCCATATTCCTTTGTTTTGTTCAAACAACCCTCTTTTGGTCCATATTTAGGTTCGCATGAACATGATGAAGTTCCTTTGTTTTGTTCAAACAACCCTCTTTTGGTCCATATATAGGTTCGCATTAACATAATGAAGTGTTCCAGAATTCTTGTTCTTCTCAAATCATAGTTTGTTATGATTCACACAGTGGAATGCCTTTGCATAGTCAATAAAATACAAGTAAACACCTTTCTGTTCCTGTCTGCATTAAGACAAGTTCATCTGACATCAGTCATGATATCCTTGGATATCATCTTCTGAATGTAGATAGAATTTTTGGCATTTCCCTGTTAATGTACATTAATTTATGTAACATCAATTATATTTTTGATAATTAGTACATCTGTGTAGTCACTTTTCTTTAGAATTGGTACAGATATGGATGTATTCCAATCAGCTGGCTAGGTAGTAGTTTTCCAGATTTCTTGTCACAGAACAGAGAGTACCTCTAGTGTTTCATCGTCTGTTGAATCATTTCAGTTGGCAGTCTGTCAGTTGCTGGGGGCTTGTTTTATGCTAATGCCTTTGGTGCAGCATATATATCTTTCTTCAGTACCATTGGCTCATGAATATATGCTATCTCTGGAAATGGTTTGATGATGACCACTCGAGGTAAACAGCCTAGTGAGGGGTATATTGGACTTCCTCTGGCTTCATTACTGCCATGAGTCAGTAATTAGACATGCCTTCATCCTCGATACTTCTTCACACCATTCTCACACCAACCTTGCCACCCACACTTATGCTGAACTCAGTAAATTGTTGGAGTGATCACACAGAACTCACAGACTATACTCACTAGTAAGGAGGATGATTAGGGAAGTTAATTGGCTACCCCATGTCAAGATCAGTAACAATAAGGATATAATCAGTAGTCCACAGCAATACCTCCCTCCAGCCAGCTGCCATTTTCCAGTCTTTTCCTCAGCCTTTCAGTCACACGGTCCCTTTGCTTCTGCTTCTGTGGGCCAGAAAACCAACTTGCCAGTTGCTCTGTTTCACAGTCCTAGCATCTTGTGTTAATCAAGAACAAGAACAAGGTGTTATTCAACCCAGGTCTCTGCATTGCTCCAGTCTCTGCCACAATTGGATGCACCTATCTTCAGTGGCCTCCACTTCAGATAACACCTTGGACATACTTTTCCAAGGACCTCGGACTCTTCCAAGGACGGGTATGTGTAACTTGGAAGAGTATGTCCAAATTCTTTCTGTGTCCGGGGTGGTTCATATATACCAAGGAATAAATTTGATGAGGGTGTGATTTTTGTCTTTTAGTAGATCATACCTACCACCATGTAAAACAAAAGGATGGTGTCTTAAGTCATACCCTCTAGAAATTAGTCTTAAGGATGCCCCCATGCAAACAAACATGTGTTTTGGTTCATACCCTCTACAAAGTTTGAAGACTTAACCCTACGATACATGCAATAAAGGCCTCCCTCCAAAATTATTAGAGCCAGAGTCATGGAGTTCATATTTCTAATACATAAGGAATTATAGCTAGAAATGACATATTAATTATATACCAACAGTTATTTTGGGTATAGTGACTGTGTATTTCTTCCATCTTTTTCATGCTTCCTGAATTGTCCAAGAGTTTGAATACTTTCCCCTTATCATAATTGACTTTAATGTTTCCTCAACATATATTTAGAACCACATAAAAGTGCCATTTTATTTTTTTTTAATTTTTAGTGCTAACATTAAACATAATTTAGAAGATCAGGAGATGAAGAAAGCTTTTTTGTATTTTGAGATTTCAATTCATCACATGGATTCATGTATTGGACTAAAGCAAGGACTACTTGAGGACATGACCTAAGGTTTCTGTTGCTTTCTCAGTGGTGCACAGCATGCGATCAATGGCATTGTCTTTGGAAAATGCATATTATCTTAGCTAGATCATGGAGAAGTCAGAGTGGAGTAAAAGGAAGTGAATAACAAAAATAGCATTGAGTCTCTATTGATGTTAATAAAGATTACAAAGTCTCATGGTATAGAAGTTTATGAGTTAAACTGCTATTGGAAAGGTCAACAGTCTAAATATACCAGTCATCAACTTCCTCTTTTGTAATACCTTTTCTTCCTTCAAGGTATAGTCTCCTTCTTATTGTGGGAAACACTTTAGTCATGTTTTCACTGATGGCTCCTGGGTTAGGATTAAGTTTTCATAAGTAAATTCCCTCATTACTGGTCTGAAAATGCCTTGTTGTATTTAATTTTGAATATCTGGTAGAGAATTATAGGTAGAAAGTTATTTTGTTGTCTGCCAATGCTAAATGATGAATGTTGTAAAGGTCAATGTTATGTGTCAATTTGGCCAGGTTCTGATTTTCCGTAGTTCCACAGAGATGTATTGGTTCTGTTATGATTAGATAATTAACTGAACGGGGTGTTTCCTTTGGGGGAGTAGACAGCATTTATATAATAAGGCCTTCAAAAAGTTGGTTAACAAATTTCATTTTCTTTAAAAATAGACTCGTCTATTTTAAACAGTTTCACTGATAAACAATTCAACTAAGCATTTTGTGTTCAATTGCATTCTTAAGAATTGCTCAGCCCTCACCACTATCCATTCTAGGATATTTCTTCTCCCTTGTTGGAGAGCCCCGATGGCGTAGTGGTTACCTGTAGTTGGAAACCTCCAGTTGCTCTGTGGGAGAAAGATGACGTCTTGTTTCTCTCCCATCAAGTGGCTGGTAATTTTGAATAGCAGACTTTGCAGATCACAGCTCAGTGCCCAACCGTGTCTGACTTACAGCGACTGTAAACAGCAGAAAGAAACAGTGTCCGGTCCTGCGCCACCCTCAAAATGGTTATGTTTTCCTCCTTTTCAATGGCCTTCTGTTTGCCAATCATGGGGTTCTTGATCTGAACTAGTATCTCCTGATAATATATCCAAAGTACTTGTGCCATAATCTTGTCATGCTTCTAAGAATTCTTCTGGCTGTACCTCAATTGAAGACCTACTGGTTCTTTCTTCTAGCTGTCCCTGCTACTTTCTATATTCTTCTCCAGCATCCATATCCAAAGCATCTATTCCAAACCGCACTTTGAAATTACGTGTTGCACATTTACTGCTTTGTTTAATGATCATTATATAAAGAGATGTGTTAATATTACTATTCCCACAGAAAAGAAAGGCTTTCCTAACCTTTTCAGTCACAGAGTCCTGGTTGGGTAATAAATTAGGCATTGGTCGGCAGTTCTAAGGTCATCAGTTCTAAGCCACCAGATATTCTATGGCAGAAAGACTGTGCTTTCTGTTCCCATCAAGATTTCTGATATCAGAAACCCAAAGAGGCAATTCTACTCTGTCATACAGGGTCATTAGAAGTCACAATTGACTGAATGAGAATGAGCTTGAGTTTTATTTTTTATTAAAGTTTTCCACCAGCCCTGAATATACAAACATAGAGGTTTGTGTTCTCTTACAATCGCCTGTAGATAAACTCTGTGGTTTTTATGGGGGTTAGTGTTCTTAAGGAACTCTATTGGTGAAGTAGTTAAGGTCACTGTTAAGTGAAAGACTGGTGGTTCAAATTAACTAGTGGCTCCTTGAGAGAAAATTGCTAGTTATCTTCAGTACTTAAAATTACGGTCTAGGAAATTATATGAGGCAATTCTAATATCTTATAGCATTATGAATCAGAATACTCTTGATAGCATACACACCAATAGTGTTCCTGTTAGTACAGACCATGTTTTATTATTATTTTTGTGTGACATCATTGCCCTGTTATTATATTTATCATAATTTTTTAAATAATGTGCCATAACCTGCCGGCTGCGAGAAATACCTGAGTCGGGGGGTGAGGATTAGGAAAAGAGAGACAAATAGCACATATGGGATTGGGAAGACTACAGTTCAAGACTGCGGTTCCATGTTTATTCTGAACAGTCGTTTTATACTATTTCTATAAAGAAGGATAAATCTGCTAACAAAGCAAACACAATTATTATAAAGTCCATGTGCGTCATCAAGACTTTCTTGTACATGTACCTAGATGGTTACACCTTGTCAGCTTCCCTGTTCCTGGACTCCACCATCCGTGTTCTCAAGCTGAGAATAACCTCTCGATTGTCTTGTGATTAATGACTAAATCAAACAATGCACTATTAAGCTTGTTAATAATTTTCCAGTCCCGTGGGAACAGGAAAGCAGGCCTTTGGGGACATCAGTCAACCAGGACAGCCTCACCTTTCGGGGGGGCAGATTCCTGGGATAGCAGTCCACGTCAAAGCAGATCCCCACATTTCCCCCTTTTATTTTTTAAATGGGACTGTTTCTAAGCTTAAGCTCATGTATAGCAGCATGAGCTCTGTTAATGCTTTTAATTATTTGCTTGATAACTATTGGGAAAACACAAATCACAAATAAAATAAAAATCCCTAACATAATCAAACCCATAATCATTTGTTGTACATTGTGAACAGGAGGTAAATGTTGGAACAATTTATTTAAAAATTTTTGAGCTGTTTCTGCCATGTTAGCATTGAATGGGGGAGTGTCTCTCAGGTTTTGAATCTCTCGATGAAGGGAGAGAAGGTCCAGAGACTCATTTGTACTATACCAAAAACCTTTTAAATGTTTTTGAACATTGTTCCGAGTATTTATGCTTTCATTATGTTCTTTCTTTGTGACACAATTCCATTTATATTCAGCATGACCTTCTAAATCCATTCTAATTTTAACTCCCTGTAATTGTTCTCCTAACAAATTTACCATATCAAAAAGTGCATATAATTTCTCTTCCATTTTGATATCTATGCTTTCTTGAGTTCCTAAAGCTAAAGTAACATTCTTTGACAAACTCTTAACAAAATGTACAGTTTGTATTTTTTGAGTCAAGGCAACTGCAGCTGTTGTAGTTGCAACTATCATTGTAATTAATGCTGTTATCCCTGCTATGATTAAACCTATAGATATAACTGGCCTTTTTAAAAGATCTCTGACTTCTTCCCAAATTTCTACTCCTTTTTCTGAATACCATGGCTCAGTAACATTTACAGGAATCATAATGAAAGGGGGTTGGTATAACACAATTAATTGTACATTATCAGTCAAATTATTAAAACAATTTGTTAAAATACAGTTGTTACAAGATACATTATAAACTTTTCCAACTTTTATAATATTGACCTGTCCCACCACCAAAGCATATGGGTACACAAGCTTATGTTACCAGGAACTGTAGGCTAGAAGAGCTTCTTCTAGATTTTTGTCTAAGAGTAGTTTTTTAGCACAAGCACAGTTCCCAAGCTTGCAGCCAATTTCCATAACCTTTTCTGAAATATTTTATGGTTGACAGTCCAAAGTCTTTCCACACTATCTTTGCTTTTGCCATTTCCACAAGAGATTTCAACTGTTCCCAAGTGGGAATCTCTCCTTTTTTCTTAGCTGCTCTCAGTCGGCGGCGTCTGGGTCGACATTCAGGATCATTAAGACTCATCTCCAATCTTTTCGGTCACACTGCAGGCCCCTGCATGTCGCAAAAGCCTTTCTGGGAGCCAGCGCACACCTTCGGCATCCTGGGCAAAAACACAAACATGCCCTCTTCCCCAATTAATACTGGATCTGGACCATGCCACTATCCCGTTAACGGGTCTTTCCATATAATCATAGCATAAGTGGTTTGAGAGTTGGGCTGCCAGAAGCGTTGTGCAGCTGACCGGCCATGTCTATCCATAGATAAAAAATTTACAATGAATAAAGCATGATTAAGATAATTTTGTGGTAAGGGGTATAATTTCCCCCTTTTTGCTTTTTGTAATTGATTTTTTAATGTGCCATGAGCTCTTTCCACAATGCCCTGACCTTGAGGATTATAAGGAATTCCAGGAGTATGGGATATTCCCAACTGATCACAAAAGGTTTTAAACTTTTTACCAATATAACAGGACCTATTATCAGTCTTAAAAGCTTTTGAAATGCCCATGACTGCAAAACACCCTAAACAATGCACAATGCAATGTTTACTAGCCTCCCCTGTATGGGCAGTGGCCATTAAAAAACCAGAAAATGTGTCAATGATAACATGAACATACTTTACCTGACCAAATGTCAGGATGTGAGTAACATCCATTTGCTATAAATGATTAGGATCTAATCCTCTGGGGTTGACTCCATAATGAGGAACATTAGCAAAGCTTGAACAGTTAGGACATTGCTTGACAATCTGTCTAGACACTTCTCGGGCAGTCTTAAACTGCAAATGGAGACTGTTACTATTTTGATGATGTATACCATGAGATTGTTGTTCTAATTGTTCTTGTGTCAAAAAAAATATCTCCGGTGGCTGTATCTACCTTGTCATTGCCTTCTGCCAAAGGTCCAGGCAAACCTGTATGAGCTCTAAGATTACCAAAATAATAAGGGAGGTTTCTTTTTAGAATACATGACTGAATATCTCTAAATAATTTTTGAATAACTGAATTTTGGGTTCCAATAAAAGGAACTGTTTCAATGATTGTAAGAGCTCTACCTACATAATGGCTATCAGTATATAAATTAAAAGCATGACTAGTTAAATTTTGTAAAACTGCCAATACAGCCTGTAGTTCCACTACTTGAGCTGACTTATGTCCCGTTTGGCAAGAAGTGACTTTTCCCTTATAGACTGCTCGTCTGTTCAAAGATCCATCAGTAAAAACGACTGCTGTATCTTGTATAAGTTCATCTTTTATTATTTTGGGGAAAATAAAAGCATGCTCACTGGCAAATTGTAATAATTTGTCATGAGGATAATGATTATCTGAGTGCCCTGGATAATTGACTAAAGTTATGGCCCAAGAATCAGTATGCTGAAAAAACCAATTGTTGTTGTTTGCTAAAAGGTATACACAAAAAAGGTGGTTCTTTACCAATTAATTGACATGACTCATTTCTTATCATATGAATAAGAACAGCAACCAAATCATGATAAGGAGTAAGTGCTCTAGCAGGAGAAACTGGCAGGTGAATCCATAACAAAGGAGCATCTTGATAAATCACTTCAGTGGGGGTATGTTTAGTAGGCAGGATAGATGCTCCCCATGTTCTGCCAAAATCTAAATAAGGTGTATGTTGTTCACTAATTGCTTGTTCTATATTTTGCAGGGCAATTCTAGCCTCAGGAGTAAGTTCTCTATGAGATGCAGATGCGGGACCCCCTTTCAAAATTTCAAATGAAGGTTTCATTTCTCCTGTGGTTATCTTCAAATAAGGTCTAATCCAATTTATGTCTACCAACAATTTTTGAAAATCATTAAGTGTCCTGAGGTCATCCTTCTTTAATTGCCTTTCCTTGTAAGGCCGTGGCAAGTGCTATCCCTTGTATATAGGAAGGTCCTATATCAGAACAGAATCTAATGTAGTCAGACAAATTTCCCTTCTTTTTAAATGGTCTGATTGCTGCTCGAAAAGCAGAATTTGTATTCTCAGGAGCCAATTGTTTTACTAAAACCATGCCTGCCTCTCCATCACCAATGAGCTGACCTGCTTTCTGTCATAGCCTTGAAACAAAATCCTGAAAAGGCTCACCTGGCCCCTGTCTGATTTTAGACAAGTCCTCTGTCTCTTTCCCTGCAGATGGCAATTTTCTACACGCTTCAGTGGCTGCTCCACCCACTTGAGAATATAAAACAGGTTCAAAATTAAGCTGATTTCCAGTATTTCTGGAAATGCCTTCTCCCATGAGCATTTCAAATGCAATGGGTATGTTTTGATTTCTGTTTATTTTAGCTGTAGCTTGACACTGTTCTGTAAATTCTGACTTCCATAACAAATAATCACCTCCTCCCAAACGAGCCCTAGCGATGCTTTTCCAATCATTAGGAGACATGGCTTGAGCCAAAAGGGCTTCAATCATGGCATCAGCGAATGGAGCAGTATGTCCATACTAAGCACATGCAGTCTTTAATTCTTTTAACTGTTTGAATGGTAAAGGTTGGTGAACTCTTACCCTTTGCCCATTCTGGTCAAGCTGTTCTATTACAGGAAAAACCATATGGAAATTCTCTAATCCTTCGTTTTCCTCTCGAGCTTCCCCTCCCCCCCCCAAAAGCTGGTTGTAAAGGAGAATACCCTGGACCCCAGTCAGGTTCTTGACTTGGCTGTGGAGGAATTTTCAAAGGTCTCCTAGTCCGCTTGTCCACAACTGCTATAAGCAGTGCAGGTGGGGCTGATACAGACGACAGACAGCGGAGCCTTAGATCTTTCCATGGTTGACTGATAATAAGTGAGTAGATATAATTTCAGCTCTAATCTCCGAAAAAGTTCTTTTAAACAAGCAACACCTTTCTGTGATGCAATTCCTAAATTCTCACTTTGTTTCCTTTCTTTCTGTTTCTGGTCATCAGATGTTCCCTTCTCTTCTGATAGCATTACCATCCACGGGTCCTCATCCTGATGATATTTACCTGCTGCTTCATCTAATTCCCCCTGGTCGGATGGACTCAGACCATCAAAGGAGTCATCAGAAGGATGCTCTTCCTTTACTAACAACCTGCCCTTTCCTTGCACATGTAAATTTTCAGGTGGTGCCTGGAGGTCAGAAGGGGGCTCTTCTGGAGCCGTGGGTGCAGAGGGGATTGTTTCTTTAACCTCATTTGTATGCTCTTCTTTTTAAAATTCATTCCACCGCTGTCCCTCCTGTCTGGGATCAAGACAATCTCTTATTAAGTTCCACAAAGAACCTGCATCTACAGGGACCTTCTTTCGTCCACAAGCGGTATACTAACCCTGTAATCTTTCCCTAGCCTTCTTCCAAGTTTCTAAATTTACAGCCCCTTCTTCAGGAAACCATCGACACACATGCTCTACAAAAGCGAAATATTGCTCAAGCTCTTCTCATCCTACCTTTACTTCCCTAGCACGAAGGATATTTTTAAGCACCTGTACAAACAATCCTTTACTATTACCGTGTCCCATTATTTATTACTCCCAACTCTTCACCACCTCCTTTACCTTTTTCTCCGGACGCGTCCTCAACACTCCGGGTGGTGTCCTTCACCGGCTTCCCGCTCCTCAGGTCCCCCCGTTTGGCCGCCACCTGCCGGAACCTGCTGGCCAGGAGGAGTACCTGAGTCGGGGGTGAGGATTAGAAAAAGAAAGACAAAAAGGACAGAGATGGGATTGGGAGGACTACAGTTCAAGACTGCAGTCCCAAATTAATTCTGAACAGTCTTTTTATACTATTTCTATAAAGAAGGATAAATCTGCTAACAAAGCAAACACAATTATTATAGTTTCCATGTGCGTCATCAAGACTGTCTTATACTTGTACCTAGATGGTTACACTTTGTCAGCTTCCCTGTGCCTGGACTCCGCCATCCGTGTTCTCAAGCTGAGAATAACCTCTCCATTGTCCTGTGATTAATGACTAAATCTAACAATACATTTTTAAGCTTGTTAATATTTTTCCAGTCCCATGGGAACAGGAAAGCAGGCCTTTGGGAACATCAGTCAACCAGGACAGCCTCACCTTTCGGGGGACAGATTTCTGGGACACCAGCCTACCTCAAAGCAGCTCCCCACAATAATGAACAAGTGTGACAGTACATAAGCATCATTGTTTGACTTCAATAGCCTGATTTGTCTTCAATCATTTTCAAAATTTAGTCTGGACTTAAATTAGTTAAAAATTGCGGATGGTGATTTCTGAGATTGCTCAGCTCTCCCGAGTAACTTGCAGATCTAAAATGATTGGACTGGTATCCCTAGCACATGTCCAATTCAGTGATTTCAAAGAAGCCAACATATGCAATAAAAAACTGGACATAATGACCAAGGCCGATCACAGGCAGAATGAAAAAGAGATCCACTACCAATAATTAGCTCATTTAAAAGTTGGGAATTGTGGTTTAGACAGAAAACATCAGCCCAAGGAGTCTTCAATTAGGTCTAGGATTGGAATAAAAATCCACATTTCATCTCTCACCTCAGATATATAAGTTCTACAGTAGGGAATATTTCAACATTTTTATATGAAAACTTGCTCTGGACAGAACATCCTAAAATGAACCCACTTAGAATTAAGTAAAATTTATTAAATCACATACAAAAATTAAAGTAACTTCTGTCTGCTGTTCTCCATATTAAACTGGTGCTGTAATTGACATATAATTTAGATACATACACTTCAATGGCCAGTCACACCAAGAGGAGTTGTACAATCATCACCATAATCAGTTATTAATTTGGGATTTAATACATATATCATATAATTCCATGTTTCAATCACATCAAGTAGAATGTACAATTTCTGCCGCAGTTTCCACACAACTCTTTATACCTGGACACCCTAACATTGCCTCTTTTTTACCCCACCACACACCCGATACCCCCATCGCCCGAACCCCTTATTCTACTTGCTATTCATATAGGTTCATCAATCCTGGTTTTCCTACCATTCTTGTGTCTATCATTATTAGTTTTCCAATTCCTCCTAAACTTCACTGACATACCCTCAAGAAACCATTAATTCAGTAACTGTCTCTATAGATTTACCTTTGATACATTTCATATACAGAAATATATTTAAAAACAATCAAATGAAAACTAACAAGAATAATAACAACAAAGAACATATCAAAACCTCAAGCAAATCAAAGTAGAAGACATTAAAATGTAGAACAAATTTGAATGGATCAAAAGGGATATAAAATGATAAGGTGTTAAATTATAACCTAACTGCGCTTGCAACAACCCAGTGCATTCTACATGTTAGCAAGGCTATTTACACCCCAAGTCACCAGGGTCCTAATTCACATATATTTCCCTTTCACTTGAAAAGAAAAATTGAAACTGCTTTAAAATAGTTCCAAGTGAGATCAGATGATAACATTTTACATTTTGGCCTAACTACATCTGCCATAATTAATCTTCAATATTCTCTGTCTCATCACAGGGCTATTTATATCCCTCAACCATGACCGGAGGAGGTTTACTGGAGGCTTAATCCATAAGCAGTCCCTGGAAATTGATTTTGAACTTCCACTATCTTCCATAGCCTTCTGTAAACCAGGTGTTCATAATTTAAACTCCAATGCCATTCCTTCATTTAGATTTGAATTATATTATTTACAATTATTGGATCACAAAGGCTGGTGTGCATCATCCATGTGGACTTAGTATCTACCTCGCATAGACAATTGCTTGTTTTAAAACCCAAGACCCCAGATGCTATTTTTATCTGATAGCCAAGTACCATCTAGATTCTTCAGCACATTTTTCTATAGCCCCCTGGCCTTCAGTGATCTCTTCATGTGGATTAGGGTCAAGCAGGATTGTCATAAGAACTAATTATTCTTAGATCAGGCTAAAATTAAACACAATCGCCAAATCCATTCCTACATCTATGGTTTACCTTAGAGACCTCATTGTCATCTTAAGTTAGAGATAATTTTCAATACTTCCCCATGGGACATCACTTATTCTGCCATCAAGTCAATACTGACACATGAGAATCTTATAGGGCAGCATAGAACAGCTGCTATGAGTCTCTGAGCTTGAAAATCTTCACAAGAGTAATAAGATTGATCCTTGACCTGTGAGGCTGACCAGTGGTTTCATATTACTGATCTTGTGCGTAGTAGACCAATGTGTAGCCAGGATGCATGGATAGAGTCATTAGTTTAGTCAATGGTATAGAATTTGAAACACTGTCGAGAAAAGGAACTTGCACAAATATAGGCCAGCTATGAATCCCAAGTCATGAGTTGTTGACTTGTACAGATTAAGTGCTTAAGAGACTGAATGCTGCATCAACAACGGATTGGTGATAGATCAAGTCTTCCAATAATATTCATGTGGCAGAGCCACACCTAGCAGATTAATACATGTCATAATGAAACCAGGAAGACATAAAAATAATAAGTGTATAGTTGTTCCAGAAAACTGTTGATTGATCACATTCCAAGTCAAGATATTCGAACCAAAGTTCAATGTCTCCCAGTTCTATGCCCATGAGTTTGTAGCTATCTATTTCTTCTCAGATTAGGGAGTTTCAGTCTAATGGCTACAGGTAGGTTTCAGGTAGAGCCCCATTCACTTTGTGAGGTTTCCACATTGAGTCCTTCAGGTGTGGCCTATGGAAGATGTTGTGTGCTTGGAAAAAAGAGTCTAAAGTCCTAGTAGCCCATTGTGCATGGACTGACTTACCAAAAGCTACATAAAATAAAGGTCAACGTGTCCAATTAGGAACTTCGTACCAGGTATATTATCCCCTTGGGTTTCAGATAAATATCCTAATTTTTCCCCCCTGGGGAGGTGCTGCTCCCCATTTTCCTGCCAATAGAGATGTAATTTCCTTCTCTATGTCACACATTGCCATTCCCTCCATCTTGACTTGCATTTCCTGTAGGGTTTTCTTATCAGTTTGGTGGAACTGTTTCTTGGATTGGGGAGACCTTATTACGGTTTTTTTTAAATATCAAAAAGTGAATAATCCTGTTTTAAAGTTGGTGTTCTTTAAATTTAATGGAGAATCTATTTTCTTTTTCTTGCTAAAACCAAAATATTCTCATACATTTTGGGTTCTACAACTCATACGGGAACAGTGGGTTTCCCACAGTGCTAATGTACCCAACTATCTACTGAAAGAGCAGGTGTTTTGTACTCTTGATTTTGAATATTTCCTGAAAAGTATGTCAAACCTTTCTTACAATGAATGGCAGGTGAAACAAAGTAAAGGTTGTATTTTCCTTCTCACCCCCTTTTTGGTACTGTGTGCAGGAGTAAGGAAAGACTAGTCACACCTGTGATGACCTAACAGGCGTCTGCCTGTTCAGTTCAGCTCCAGTCTGGAGAAGGCTGATGAGTCCTGAGGAACACGCAGGCCATTGAGGTCTTGGCACACGTGCGCAAGCGCATCCATACACACACATATCCCCTCCCTCCACACACACACGGAGTAATTGAGATGACTATGTACAGAGCAGTACACCTAAACGATCTCTTTCTTGTTCTCAGATCTTGAAAAACCTCCTTCAGCTGAGGTGAGGTCTCCTCTGTTGAAGCATTTTTAAGAAAGATATATATTTAGCGGGGGTAAAATATGTTTCCTGGATACTGGGAAGGCTGTCCATCTCATTGCTTAGAGAACTGGATTAGTAGAGTACATGCCCTGGTAGCTGTGAACTACCATTATCTGGGGGTTTATCTAATAGTAGTAGATTCATACAGTTTTTGTACTTTTGTGAATGACTAAATTCTCTTATCAAAATGATTTCCAGGTCCGTCCATATCATGAGGTGTTTCCTGGTTTAATTGCTGTTTTTTAAGGATGCATAGTAGTCTATTGTGTGTATACACCATAGTTTCTTTACTCATTATTATACTGATGGACTTTTGGGGATGTTTCCAGCTTTTTGCTATTGTGCACTCTGCTGCATATATCTGTTTGTGTTCTATTTCTTGTTTCTTTGGGGTATATGCCCAGCAAGAGTATTGCTGTATCATATGGTGTTTCTATTTCCTCTCGTCTACTGCTATTTCTTCTTTTGCCCTGAGAATGTTCAGATTTTTTACATCCATTTAAGTTAATTTGAGTGT